>CM076574.1:490119242-490331742 GCA_034641835.2 Pinus albicaulis
TTCAATAAGAAATCCCTCGTCCTATTGTTATATCACTCCCTAAAATCAAATCGACCTGCCAGTTATGCATCATGGTATGGGTGATAAAAATGGTGTGTTCCTCCTTAATTCAAATAAACCCTATTCTAGCAATGCTCTGCGATTGTCTAAGAAGTTGGTTTGTTGATCGTCCATTCTCATTACATGATAAAAATCCACAATTTCAAAACATGAGAGAATACTATGAATCCGAAGTGGGATGGAAGAATGAAAGGAGTGTTGAGAAACTAAACCTCTCAAACAATGTTGAATGGCTAACATAGAGTCACCAAATACATTGAGTTTAGGAGTGTTTTCTTTCCTGAGTAGTTCAAAACCTTGCAATAAAGCCTAGTACTTGGATTGATTATTAGTTACAGTCCCTTGGCCTCGGGCAAATAATTCTTCAAATTGTTCATTAGGGCTGAGGATTACCCCTCCCACTCCTACTTCCCCTCACAGTTAAACCATTACGAATATATAAAATTTTGATTATTTTTTTAAATAAAAAATAAAACCATCTATAAATTATAATTTTTATTTTTTAAATAAAAAATGAAGTAATTTATACATTTAATTAAATCTTGAATACTCTCTGATATTTAATTTGTATAATTAGCCATTATAATTTATATTAGTGAATATTTAATTAATAATAGCTAGGTTCATGCCTTCAAATAATAAAATATAACACAACTAACCTATTGTTTTTATAAATTTATTTATAAAAATGATATTTTTTTATTCATTTTAATTATGAATTATTTTTTAACCTGTAATGATGTAATGTTAATGAAAACACCCCATTGTAAAATTTCTTTCGAACTTAAAACCATAATATTCTTTTTTAAACTTCACATAACATAAGATTAATATTATTTTCGGATCTATAAGATAAGATGGTACCATTAAGGAAATTATATTTCTTAGTTCAAATCTTTCTTCTCTTTCAAACCCCTAAATTTTGTTTTCATTTACACAGAGAAAAAAATCACATATTATTATATTTGTATGCCTCATGATTTGGCCGACAAAACTATTGGCATCCAGTGAATATAATATTAAAAAATTCAGCAATTCCTTCCGTGTGGTGTGGCTTGCGTGCAAGTATATTTTATTAAGAAATATTTTGAAAGTTCAGCTTAAACGATAATGCTTCATTCTTTAGGAGAAATATCTTAGTGCTGCAAAGGTTAATTATAAAGCATGCGACGAACAAAAGTAACAGAGTTTATGCTTTTTTTTCTTCTAATATTAACCAAAATTTGCGGTACCAAATTTCACAATTTGTAAGTAGGTATCTATGTAAATGTGTAAGATTGAAATTCTAGGAAATGCGTTGTGCAATAATTTGCATCCCAATTTAATCTAAATCACCTATTCATATTAAGGAATTTATAAGTAATACGATAATGCACACATTAATATCAGTTCAAAGAATTTATAAGTAATACAATAGTGCACACATTAATATTAGGTCGAAATTCTAATGAAATTTAGTCAAATGATATATTATTATTATTATTATTATTTAAAAAGAGTGTTCACTAATGGGAAAGAAAGGAAGGCGATAAAAGTCTAACTATATGTAAATTTTTATTTGTAAATTTGTATTCATAAGAGAAATTAGAAATTAAAGTTCTTTGCATATACATTTTTTATAATTAAGTGTTGATTGTACACAATATTCCATATGGATACATAACATAGCATTTGATCATAAAAAATCAGGTATAGGATGCCATAGAAATGGAATTTTGAGGAAAGAAACAGTTAAATATCACGAAAAAATTCATTCCATGTTTTCATAAATCAAATAAGATTGATTTAGTTAATCGACCGATGCATGTGCAATATTCTACCACTTAATAATGTACAACATATCACATAGTACTATATCATGGAGTTTGGAATGGTGAAAGGGTGCACAAAATAACACATGGAGTGATAATCTATTGGATAAACAAAAAGTCCATTGACATTTTGGGAAAATCTAATTGGGATGGCTTGTAGGCTTTATAGGTTTTCAATGCAACAATTTCTTATTCATCACAAAACAATATAGGTTCAAGGTAGTGAAAGAGACTAGATTCATACTTGATTTTATTTGGAGAGGAACATTTTCCCTCACCATCCAAATACTGTAATGAAGAAACATTAACGTCTATCATTGCATTTGACAAGCATTTTCCATTAAAGGTCAAGGAAAAAGACTTATCTTCATGTATCTTACTTGAAACAACTAGTTATTCTTTATTAACATCATTAGATTTAACCTGTTGCTTCAATAATTTTTTAGTAGAAACTTTTATATGTAACTGACATAAAATGATATCCATATCCTTCTCCAAATGAAAAATTACATTCCTTTAATAAAAACAGTCATAGAAATAAATTTTTTATTTTAACCCACCTTGGATTCAGTAAATGGCCTTTTATATCAAACAAGATTTAAGGGTAAATTAGAAAGTATTTTCTTTCACAATATAACTGGTTAACAAGATTTAAGGGTAAATTAGAAAGTATTTTATTTCAATATATAAATGGGTATTGGTTAGTAAGTTACATTAATATATCGACGTTTATTAAGTTGAACATTAAGGTGGGAAAAAATTATGTCTAATCATTTATCTTGATTGCTATTCAATAAATTTAATTCACTCTGAAAGAAGAAGAATGAAAAGGAATAACATAATTAATCACCTTGAATTTTGAAAAGCTTATTATGGTTTCTTGGATATGAAATAAATCTTCACCCAAGCCCTACACTCCATGAACTGGGAAATTTTTTTTTATATGCTTGATACCTTGAAAAAAAAATTCACAGGCCCTTCTCATCTCTTACCCATATTGAATGCATGAACAGGACCTCCAGCTTCCAATTCTTTCCTAAGAACCTCTTTCTAATTTCACCAGGCACAAAAATGAGAAGCAATGCTCAAGATTTATGCTACTGGTGTAACATATAATAATTGGGGACTCAAAATGCACTTATTACCATGCAATGAGGTAGATGATGATGTGACAATTGGTAGGAAGTATGGGCTTCTCTCTTTTCACGGACGTTTAGTAACAAATTAAATATAATGAGAAAATTTATGCATATTGAACAATTTTAGACGGAAAATATTAATTGGAGGTATCAAAATAGGATAATGGAATAAAATAATTCCAAATTTTATTACGTATCATTGGAGAAAATTAGAAATTTAGTGAGGTAGTTATCCACATGGTTTATCTTTCTAAAAAATCTCTATTATTAACCTGGTTACATTTAAAATTTATGTATATTCAAAGTGTTTATACAACATAAATTATCTGAAAATGGGTTGGATAAATTATTACGCTTTTCAAGAACCTCCCACTCAGTTGAACAAATAAAACATATAGCTTATACTTGACTTTTGCGGAAATTTATACTTGAAACATGTGTATGTTTTTTAACTATTTAAGTGCTTTAAGTCCATTGGTTTTTTCTAAAATTAAACATGTGTAACAAACATATAATGCATGAAATAAACATCAACACATAACAACAAATTTAATCTAGGAGTTCACTTGAATATCGTGGGCTACATCTCCTTGAGCTCTTGTCATCTTGACTTGGCTCTTTGGGATTATGGAAAAAATTCTTTTACAAGTTACAAAATCGACTCCAATGTTTAAATAAAATGAACCAATGGGTTTATAATACCATTTATATCCCTGTCATGGTTTTCATCTCTCTGAAAACAGAACTAGGCTCCCTTAGAATTTATTCCTTCTATTGGTGCACTTGAGCTACCCTAAGATTATCTATGGCACTAACTCCCTCATAATTTCTTTTTCTATCCATGAAACCTCACCTAATATCTCCAACACATACTAGACCTCCAAAATGGATTGGTCATTTTCTCAAAATGAGCACTGCATCCCCAATCTAGACCTGCCTCCACAGTTGGCCCTCGACTGCCCAAAAATTCCCTGTAGGTTCTCAACCTTCAAAAGTATTCAAATGTCTCTAAAAATCCTTTAAATGGATTTATAATGCCAAAAATAGTTAGAATAGACTATTGGTTCACTGAAATTGGCCTCCGACTACTCCAGTTTTGCCTCGAATACTTGGTGGCATCCCTTGGCTCTAGGGTCAAAGAAAAATTCTCTGTGGATTCTTGAGCTCTAGAAGTACTTAAAAGATTTTGAAAACTCCTCCAATGGATCCATAATTATCAAAATAGTCAGAAATGACAATTGGTTTGCTACATAAAGCGTCTAGCTTCCCTGGCTAAGCCTCAAAATGGTACTGGCACTTACTAGCCCCCAGAACTTCACTGAAGCATCTTGGCCTTCAAAAGTCCCACACAGGCTCTGAAACCACACCATTTGTTCCAAAACATTTGAACCATCCAAAATTTACTATTGTATTTCTGAAAAAGGTCTCTAGCTGCACTAGCTATGCCTCAAACTACTGCTGGCCCATGGTGGCCATTATGGCCCCTAGAACTTCTCTAAAGAAAAAACCTACTCAAAATTCCTCTGATGCCTCTAAAAACCTCACCAATGAGTCTGAAATGTCTTATATAGTCGAAATTGACTCTTGGAACTCCAAAATTGGTCGAATCTTGCTCAAGATAGAGCCTAAATTCATTTTTCCCAGTGACCCATAAAAATCTTCCACCAAACTTGGAGGAACTAGACTTAACTCCAATTAAAAATGGGATTTTCCCCAACAATGGTGCTCCAGCTAAGAACCTGCCAACAAAAACTGTTAGCATTTAATAGATTGTTTTGAAGTTGGTTAAATCCATTGGAGGAGTTTGCAGAAGCTTTTGAGGACTTTTAGAGCTCGAGAAGCCACAAATAAGTTTTCTTTGAACCTATAGCCAGGGGGTGCCACTAGGTGTTGGAGGCGAAACCGGAGCAGTCGGATGCCAATTTCAGCGAACTAATAGTCTATTTTGACTATTTTTGGCATTTTGAATCCACTAAAGGGATTTTCAGATCCATTTGAAGAATTCGCAAGGTCAATAACCTACAAGGAAGTTTTGGGCAGCCAAGGGCCAACCGCGGAGGGAGGACTAGATTGGGGATGTAGTGCTCATTTTGAGAAAATGATCATTCCATTTTGGAGGTATGATATGTGATGGAGATAGTAGGTTAGGCTTCAAGGATAGAAAAATAAATTATGAGGGATTTAGTGCCATAGAGAAGCTCAGGGTATCTCAAGTGCATCGACAGAAGGAATCAAGTCTAAGGGAGCTTAGTTGTGTTTTCAGAGTGATGACAACCATGACATGGATATTAATGGTATTCTAAACCCATTGGTTCAGTTCAGTTAACCATTGGAGTTGATTTTGCAACTTGTAAAAGAAATTTTTCCATAATCCCAAAGTGCCAAGTCAAGATGACAAGAGCTCAAGGAGACGTAGCCCATGATATTTGGGTGAACTCCTAGATTAAAATTGCTCTTACGTGTTGATGTCTATTTTCTTCATTATATGGCTGTTACACATGTTTAATTTCAGCAAAAAAAAATGGACTTAAAGCACTTACACAATTAAAAAACATACACCTGTCTCAAGTATAAATTTCCACAAAAGTCAAGTATAAGCTAGATATTTTATTTTTTTAAGTGAGTGGATGGTTCTTGAAAAGAATAACAAGTTATCCAACCCATTTTCAGATCAGGTTGGTATTAGATCACATGGTTTCTTTTTTACATAGCAATAGCTTGCTTGTTTGACTTCAAAGGTGTTTAACTAGTGCAAAGAATTTGATTCTTTGCAAACTGACTATTGCTTGAGTTTGCTAGAGGTGAAGGGAAAGCTACTGATAGCTAATTCTAGACGAGTACAAGAAGGAAGAAGGTTTGAAGGCATATTACTTACCCAAATGACCTCAAGGAATCCCTTGAAGCACAAAAGGGCTTGTTTGAAAAAGGCTGCTTGAAGAAGAGATTGACTCTACGACCATTTGTTTTGAAGCTTTTTCAAAAAAATTTGAAAGCTTTGTGAATTTTGTTGAAGTTATTTTGTTCATTTTCATAATGAAAACTTCATCAAGTGAGGTTTCAAAATCCTCCTCCTTCACAAGATTATTCGATCAAGTCATGAAGCGAGACTTCCACATCCTGAAGGATATGGTGCAGATTCTGGTTGAAGATAGAAGAGAAAGCACTATACTTCATGAGAAATTGGTTTCCATGAAGCAAGAGAAGGAATAAATTCTTCAAATAATGCATGAGATGGAGATGAAGCTCCATCAAGCCCAAGAGGCTTTGACCGAGAACATGCGTGAAGCAGAGGTAATTCACTAAAATTTGTCATCAGTTTCCTCTTCAGAAATATGTGTTGGTTCATTTGAAAAGCACACTAGAGGTATAGGGTCCAGGTTAATATTTAAAATGGGCTTTGAAGGAAAGGGTTTAGCCAAACATGAACAAGGCATTATTGATCCTATTTTGGTTGAGGAGGGACCTAAGAATTTTGGTCTTGGTTATGTTCAATCTAATGGAAAAAAATCCAAAGCCATGAAGCGATATGAGGCAACTTCAAGAAGAATTTTTTTTCCAAGTTCTAAACCAAAAACATGTCAAGTTTGTTTTCAAGTTTATTTCCATTGTTTGAAGCCTATGTTGCAGCAAGATGTGTGTAGACATGCATGTTATGGCGAGCATGAGAGTTCTGACATTTTTCAAGACATGAACACTAATGTTAGTCTGCAAAAGAAAGTTGGAACCTCTAATAGTTCATCTCCTCAAGAAGGTAAAAAATATAGACATGAAAAGAAGCAATTGAGGTATAAATATTCCCATACTCAGGTTGATTATTTTTCTGCAAGGCATGACAATTCTGCATGCTTGAAAGGAAGAAATGTTTTCTTTTCATATTGGGGTCTGTTGTTAGGTCCTTATATTACTAGTATAGTCCCTTATTGTTGTTAGTGTAACCCCCTTATTTTTATTGTTCTACCCATGTAACCCCCATATTGTTATTATTGTTCCCTTAAATTATTATTGTTAGGTCGGCTAGGATTACATTGTGGCCCCATGGACTCCTATATATAGAAAGGAGGTTTGGTCATTTTTATCGTCCAATAATTGTTCATTCATGTAATGTATTGGAGGTTTCCCCCTTGAAGTGGCTTATTTCTAAGGCATTGATATCTCTTTTATTCTCTTTTTGGAGCTGGTTTCACAACATTTGGTATCAGCACTTTAGATTCTACAGTTTCGTTGCACCAAACAGGTCATCGTGGAATTTTCAATATACATTTTTTCTACAAAGGTTCTGAGGCTGAAATTTTTAGAGCACGAAGCCTAAATCATGAGGAACGTCTTCCCAAAATTTTAGAGCTTTGTTCGCAATATTTTTGGAGATATGATCTGTGGGATTTAGGTCTTTTTCAGGCTCCCGAATTTCATCTCAAAGAGGTGATCATGGGAAAATATTAATAACTCTCTCTCTCTCTGAGAATCAGATTGGAATTATGTAAAAAGGGGTTGGAAGTACACATAATTTAGTTTCTTTTCTATCAATTTCAGAGCCAAAGGAGCAAACAGTGACACGTGGCAAGTCGTACAATTTCGCTCTACTGAATTAGCCCATAATTAGGTAATTTTGGGATATTGGACATAACTCTGTCTTGAAGAATATAAATTAAGTCATACCTATGGCATTCGAAAGAGGATTCAAAGGGCTACCACAGGGCCAAATTTTTGATATTGAAGATCCAAAATCATAGAGATAATTTAGTTTCAATATCGAGCTCCTCAAAAACAAGAAAAAGGTGTGTATTTTTTTCGAATTACATAAGTCTCGTTTGAAAAAAATTGGTTTGAATTTATTCCAAGGGAATATTGAAGAATAGATATCAGTATTGGGTTCTAAAATGCCCCTTAAAAAGAATTCAACAGCAACTAAGCCTTCATAAGGCTGTAATATGACTCATGAAGACGAAGAAACACAACATGAGATATCAAAATTACAAGAGAGATGGATGGTTTGAAGAAAGGCGTGGAAGCTAAGATGAATGGTTTGGAAGCTAAGGTTGATGGCATGGAAGTGGGCATGGAAGCTAATATGGATGGCATGGAAGCTAAGATGTATGACATGGAAGCTAAGATCGATGAAAAAATGAAAGACAACATCAAAAACATGGAGAATGATTTGGAAAAGTTGATACAAGAAATGATTCCTAATTGCGAAAAGATAGTAGAGGAAACTCACAATGAGAATAAAATACATGTTAATCGTGATTTCATAAACTCTACTGTTGGATTGAAGAACCACCATATTCCAAAGATGGATATGAGGAAGTTTTATGACAAGGATCTCGTAACATGGATACTTCATATGGAGAGATATTTTGATCTCAATAATGTGCAAAACACACAAAAGGTATGCATTGCAACTTTACATTTAAACAAAATACATTTGTATGGTATCGATGACTTTGCTCCCGTAAAAAAATTGTCACTTGGTCAATTTTTGCGAAGGAAATGATATCACATTATGAGGATACAAAGAGCAACACCTTATTTAGCCAATTGATAAATCTCAAACAAAAGGGTTCAATGGCGAAGCACATTAAGGACTTCCAAAAATTGAATATAAGGGTAACTGATATTCCAGAGGAACACAGGATTGATTTATTCATAGGGACTTTAAAGTATAACATCCAACATGAAGTTCACATTTGGGAACCTAATTCATTGCAGAAGGCATTTAGGTTGGCAAGAAAAATTTGATGTAAAATTATGGCGACAAGGAAGCCTACCACTCACATCTATAAAGATGGAAGTGTTGCTACTCCTAGACTTCCACAACCTACAAGGTTGACACCACAACAATTGGAAGAAAAAAGAGCAAAAGGTCTTTGATACAGATGTGATAGAAAATACACTAAAGGTCATAAGTGCACTGAGAAGAAATTATTTTACATAGATTGTGAAGAGGAAGAAGAAAATGTAGAAGAAACTTCAAAAGTAGAGGATATACACCAGGAAGAAACCCTAGAAGAAGAAGAAATGAGTCTGACCATATCATGTAATGCATTGGCAGGAATTACCATTCCTCAAACTCTCAAGATAGAAGAACATATCAAGAAGAAAAAGGTAATAGTGTTGATTGATTCGGGTACTACCCATAATTTTATTCATTGTAAGGTAGCCAAGGAATTGAATTATTTCCTATACCTAGCACCATAATGTCAAGTGATGGTTGAAAATGGAGGAACTATAAATTTCTCTCGAAAATGCCATAATATAAAGCTATCCATGGGGGAATATGTATTTAATAGTCCAATTCTTTCCATCCCAATGGGAGCTGTTGATGTTGTACTACGAGTACAATTTTTAAAATCTTTGGGGATGGTAGCTTTTAATTTTCAAGAATTTTTCTTGAATTTTTTTTTGAAAGATAAGGAAATCGAATTACGGGGTATCCCAGGGAATCCAAGAAAGATAATAAGCTCTAATGTCATGACAAAGCTTCTGAAGAAAGAACAACAGGGCATAATTTCATAATTATGCTCACTAGAAGTTGCAACATCACAATCATATATTTCTCCAGATCTCCAAAAAGTCTCGGAAAAACATTCCAACATGTTTGATAATCCCAAAGGACTCCCACCTATTCGTTATCATGATCATTTTATTCATTTGATTCCAGGAAGTGTTCCTCCAAACATTAGGCCTTACAAATATCCTTATGTCAAAAAGAGCGAAATTGAACGTATGAATGAAAAAATGTTAGAGGTGGGTATAATTCAACATAGCCAAAGTTCTTTCTCTGCTCGAGTAGTATTGGTGCACAAGAAAGATGAATCATGGTGCATGTGTCTGGATTATAGGGAGCTCAATAAGCTGTCAATTAAAGATAAATTTACCATTCCTGTCATTGATGAATTCTTGGATGAATTACATGGAGCAATTTATTTTACCAAGTTGGATCTTCGTTCAGGATATCATCAAATTAGAATGAAGACTGAAGATATTTTGAAAACAACATTTCGAACTCATGAGGGTCATTATTAATTTTTGTTCATGCCTTTAGGCCTTACCAATGCACCTTCTACATTTCAAGGGTTGATGAATTCCATTCTCAAACCATTCGTTAGAAAATTTGTGCTAGTATTTTTTGATGATATACTAATCTACAACAAGTCTTGGAAGGATCATGTTCTACATGTTGAAAAGGTGCTCAAACTATTGGAGGAGAAACAATTATAAGCAAAAACATCCAAATTTTTCTTTGGAGTACAAGAGGTGGAATATATGGGTCATATTGTATCTCACGAGCATGTTAAGGTAGACCGTAACAAAATTAATGTCATTAAGGAATGGAAAGTCCCGACAACCATAAAGTAGTTGCGTAGATTTCTCGTGTTAACAGTGTATTATTGCAAGTTTGTTAAGAATTATGGGAGAATAGTACCACCTCTAACAACATTATTGAAGAAAGATGCATTTTCATGGACTCCTGAAGCAACTAACGTCTTTGAACATCTTAAAGAGGCAATGTGCCTAGCACCAGTCTTAGCTACGCCAGACATCACAAAACCTTCTATATGGAATGTGATGCCTCAAGAAATGGAATTGGTGTTGTTTTAATTCCAGAAGGAAGACCCATTGCTTTTGAAAGTTGTTCAATCAAAGCAAAGTATTTACAAAAGGCTATTTATGAGAAGGAAATGTTGGCAATACTACATGCACTAAATAAATGGAGACCTTACCTAATGGGAAGATACTTCAAGGTAAAAAATGATCATGATAGTATTAAAAAAAAATTTGACCAAAGAATATCTTCAAAAGAGTAGCAAAAATGGGTCACAAAGATGTTGGGTTATTACTTTGAAATCGTCTACAAAAAAGGGAAGATAAATTTTGTTGCAGATGCACTCTCAAGAAAGGATGAAGAGGTGGAAGCATTTCTTCAACCAGATTGGATAACTGAAGCAAGGGATGAATGGAAGAAGGATGAAGAAGTTTGGACTCTCATTCAAAAGCTACAACAAGATCCTAGTACATCTAATCCATTTTGTTGGAAAAATGATTCCTTATGGTACAAAGATCGCTTAAATATTTGCAATAATTACCAACTAAAACAAAATATTGTTTTGGCACGGCACACTTCTCCTCTAGGAGGACACTCGAGATTTTAAGGACTTACCACAGGGTGAAGAAAGAATTTTTTTGGGATGGCCTTAAATTTGATATTCAAAATATTGTGGCAGAATGTTTGGTTTTCCAGCAAAATAAAGTGGAGACAATTAAGACCCTGGGTATTCTACAACCTGTATCCATTCCAAGTCAACCTTCGGAGGATATTTCAATTGATTTTATCATAGGTTTACCTAAGTCTGAAGGAAGGAGTGTCAACATGGTGGTAGTTTATAGAATTACCAAGTATGCACACTTTTGTGCATTATATCATCCATTTCAAGCAAGTACAGTTGCTACTACATTTATGGAAACAATTAAAAAGCTACATGGAAACCCAAAGATTATTATAAGTGACAGAGATCCCATTTTTACAAGAAATTTTTGGACGGAATTAGTTTCTTGTTTGGGTACTCAACTAGCTCATTTCTCATCTTATCATCCTCAATATGATGGTCAAAAAAATATAGTGAATAAATTTTTCGAAGGATATCTTTGTTGTTTTGTATCTGATAAGCAAGCACAATGGGTCAAATGGTTACCTCTGGCTAAATGGTGGTATAACACTTCCTTCCATACTTCAGCAAAAATGACCCCATTTATGGTGCTTTATTGATATCATCCACCATCCATCACATCTTCTTTAAGGGAAAATGCTAGGGTTCAAGCAGTGGAGGATCACATCGAGCAATTTCAACAAGAAGTTCTCTAAATCTTAAAGGATAACCTAAATTTAGCACAAAATAAAATGAAAAAACAAGCAGATCAACATCACAGTGAGAGAAGTTTTGATGTGGGAGACTGGGTATTTTACGGCTATAGCCTTGCAAAAAAATGTCCCTCAAGCAAGATAAGAAGGATAATAAATTATCACCAAAATACTATGGTCCTTACAAGGTTTTGCAAAATATTGGTACTATGGCATACAAATTGGAGCTTCCTGCTTCTTCGCGAGTGGATCTAGTTTTCCATGTTTCATGCTTAAAAAAGGTTATAGGGGAGAAAATTCCAATTCAAACAATATTTCCAGAACTTGATGAGGAAGGAAAAGTATGATACAACCAGACACAGAGCGATCATGAAAGCAAAGAACTGTTTCTTCTAAAATCAGATGTTCAAATTATCTCATCAAATGGAAGAACTTAACACGGAAGATTCTACATGGAGGATGATAATTTTATACAACTGTGGAGCTACTCAACACAGTTAGAGACAACACCTTTTTGAAGGAGACGGGCATGTTAGGTCGCTATATTACTAGTATAGTCCCTTATTGTTGTTAGTGTAACCCCCTTATTGTTATTTTTGTACCCCTGTAACCCCCATATTGTTATTATTGTGCCCTTAAATTATTATTGTTAGGTCGGCTAGGATTACATTGTGGCCCCACTGAGATTACATTGTGGCCCCATGGACTCCTATATATAGAAAGGAGTTTTTTTCATTTGTATCATCCAAGAATTGTTCATTCATGTAATGTATTGGAGGTTTCCCCCTCAAAGTGGCTTATTTATAAGGCGTTGATATCTCTTTTCTTCTCTTTTTGGAGTTTGTTTCACAACATATGTGTAACCATGTTCTTTCAAAATGCTAGAAGAGGATGAACTCATACAGGAAACAGTTGAAGCAAAGGCAACTTGCAAAGAAGGTGCATAAGACTTACACACATTGCCAAAAGAGGGGACATGTCGTTTCCCATTGTTGTACGTTGCATCCAACTAATCATCACAAGCACATGAGACAAGAGGATAGAAAGAATGGTGAAACTAGAACCAAGGATTCCATCATTGATGTGAGAATAGATGTTTCACATGAAGAAGAATTTCAGCATCAAAAGTCACCATGGAAGTGGCTTGGTAAGAAGTGGTTTTACTTCTTGACACAGTAAGACATACATTCATTTGTACATATGAAAATTTCAATTATGTATGCATGTTTTCTGTTGTAATCTCATGTTTGTTTGAGCCACCTTGGATCGATGATCAAGGACATGATTTTCATATACCTTCTATCTATTTCTCACCAAAAATTTCTGAGTGAGTGCAAGGAAGTCAATTCTTGATAGGGGGATAGGAGCATTTAGGAAGGAAAGTGTTGACTACCTTCAATTTTTGGTTCAAAGACACTAAGCCATGCAAGGAAAAGTGTATGGAGGCTGAAAAGAAGAGGGTGTTGTACTCTCATCTACTAAACAGATCAGTATATCAGTCTTTTGAGGTCCAAAAGATTCCCAATGGGGAGGTGTGATCATATTTGGATCATGTACCTAAGTGATAGCTCAAAATTCAAAGTGTTCCAAAGTGCAGCAAACTTGAGTGACCAGATATATCTCATCCTCCCGATTCCAGTGCCATGAACAGTTCAAAAAACTAACACCGTATGAAGAAGTTATCGTGTTTTGAAAAGTCGAGTAAATTGGAAATTTTTTACTTTGACCAAGTTTGACTAGAATTTTGGGAAATTCAAAAAGAGAATATTCTAGGGAATATTCTTGGAATATTCCTTACAATGTTCCCTGGAATATTCCTCAGAATATTCCATTTGGACCAGTGATATGCTACCAAGTGGAATATTTATAATAGGCAAGAGGCTCCACATGCTTTTCTAAGGGCAAATGAATGGGTGACACATGGCCAATCCTAAGGCCGCCACGTGTCCCCGAAACTATTTAATAAAATTTTGGGCAGTTGACAGGAGCCGATCGCGTGACCTCATGGATGCAGCGCCCATGCCTTAACCGCCTGGGTTGTGGTGGTTCTTAATAACATATGTTAGCGCGTTATATTTAACGTGTTAAGGTTTTCATTTTCACAGTTTGGAGGGGCTAGCCCCTCCCCATGTGGCCTAACACCAGGACCAGGAACCTAAATGAACCCGGAGACGGTCAAACCTTTTCGTCACTTTTCTATTTTAAACTGTGAAATTTATTTTATGAACCAACAATTTATAACCGTTAACTCTGGTGGGACTTGTCAGATGTCTACGACAGCTGCGATCAGTTCTGACAGTCATGCTGACAGTTACTGGAACTCTACCACCATTCCAAGTTCCACGCCAATGATTTAAATGCGTAGTTAAGTTTTTTATGACATGATTTGGATCAATAAATATATTTTTATAAGAAAAAACTAATCCGACATTGATTAAGAGTTGTTCCCCCACATTAACTTAAAAAATCCAATGTACTATATTTTTCATGCAGATTGAAACAATGCAGGAGAATGGTGTCATAAGAAACCCTTCATAGGTCGTTAAGAAAAATATTGCTAATATATCTTTCACATTGGTGTAACAAATTTTTACTTATTTTATTTTAGTTTTAACTGTGGTTTACTTGTCATATAGTTTTATCTTAGCTACTTTTAATTTTTAATTTATTTTTGTTACTTCAATTTTTATAATAATTTAGTTTAGTTTAACTTCATAATTTTATCTTGATTCTTAGTTCATATACTATTATATTAATATATTTTAGTTTATAGTTTAGGTTGAATCATTTGTTTTTTTTGTTGTACTAATAATTTCATTATGATTATAATCTAGACTTTTAGTTGCTTTAGTTTAGTTTTAAATGTGGTTTAGTTATTATTTTAGTTTTATTTTCAATAGTTTTAATTTCTAATTTAATTTTGTTACTTAAATTTTTATAATAGTTTAGTTTACTTTAACTTCAAAACTTTATTTTAATTCTTCGTTAATATAATTTTACATTATTACTTTTTACCTTTTACTTTAGTTTGAATTATTGTTTTTTTTACCTTATTTTTTATTTTTGTTGTATTATTAATTTCATTTAGTTTTAGGTAATATGATTATAATTTACTTAAACATACTTTTAGTTTTATCTATAGTTTTATTTTGATTACAAGATGTCAACCATGATCCCCATGAAAACTGGTGATTTATTAAGGTTACCAAATTTCATGACTGACATGGACACATGTCAAGAAAGCTAAAATAAGAGACAAACTTTGAAGCCAATCAAATTCTAACAAATTATGATTTTATAATCAAATAAAAAATAATTTAATGATTTATAATGCTAAACATTAGAAATTTTCATGATCAACTCTAAAATAATAGTGGTCAAAAGACAAATTGATTACTAGAGTGTTTTCTTGGGAGGGGCTAGTAATCACAAAGTTTAAGATTTGGTGAGTGACTCATTCTACAACTCAATATGAGGGCAATGTGTGATTATGTCGATATTCAATGTGAATTTGACACTTATTGCTTCCAAAATGAATATAGAATATTCTCTAAATAAATAAATAAACAATGTTAGCTATAATAAAAGATACAAATGAATATATGTAGATGGTATGAAGAACATGTGGTGAAAATATCACTCTCACTCACAATCATGAATAAAATATTTACATGTCCATATAGAGTACCATAAATTTATATTAAATTTAGAGAGATAAAAGAACTAAAAGTAAAAAACTTTATATGTTCACTTGTGAGTGTGAAAAGGATAAATAATATTGTATTTTTTAAAAATACTTTAATATAAAAGTTAAATAGACTATTTCGATACTAACTAATTTATTATAAATAATATTGTATTTTTTAAAAATAGTTTAATATAAAACTCAAATAGACTATTCGATACTAACTAATTTATTTAAAAATATGGAGAGAAAATATATTTAAAAATAAATTATGCTAATTATAATAAAATATTTTAATTAGAAAATGAAAGAAGTAATTGAATGTAGAAAAATTCTATTATTTACTCATTAAATTAATAAGAGAAATATGTGTAATTCATTTAGTTATTAATATAATATTAATTTGTGACATTTAAAAAACATAATTAATGATTAAAAATCCATTTTTGGCTTAAAGATAAAATATTTCAATATATATATATATATATATATATATAAACTTAAAAAATAAAAATTATATTGTTAAAATATTTCAACTGATTTTGTTATTCTACATTATGGATCCCTTTCACTTATATTTTTAAGTAAATTTTCTATAAAATAATCAAAGCTTAATTTCTATATGCTACACAATCCATGTGTCCCCCTATATCAATGAATGGTTAGGTTATGGAGACTAAGGAATCAAAGTGAACAAGGGGATTTTCAAGCCATGTATTATTTTATGTATTCTAAAATGAAATTTAAAAAACAGAAACATATATATATATATATATATATATATATATATATATATATATATATATATATCTGTGTGTGTGAAGCGGAAACAGGGACATAATTTTTCTAGCTAGAAATAGTTTTTCAAGTTTTGCACGTTAAAGGAAATTGCACTGCAAAAGATTTGATCCTTCTCAACACTTGCTAGATCTATGATTAATATGGATTGATACTTGTGGTTAGAAAAAACAAAAAAAACCTTTAAGAATAATTTTTCTACAATTTTAGTATAATTATCAACAATTATTGAGTTGATGGTAGAGAATTAGCCTCTATAGATTATGATGGAATATTCATAATATTCATACTAGTATTCACAGATCAAGGGTTAAGATTTACTTCCAAATTATTTATAATCTTTTAATTATTTATATCAAATTTATAAATTAATAAAATATGATATCAACACATATCATATTTGGATGTTGTATTGATGATCCATGGTACTTTGTCACGGTATTTTAAGAAGAGTTGTTTATAGATTAAGAATTTCATGGTAAGGAATCGATCTCCATACCTAACAATATTGTTAGGGTGATATGTGACTATTTTTAGGAATATTATAGAATATTCACTTAATGTAATATCTCTACCATATACCTATTTTCCATGGGAATTATAATTCCCCCAAAGTGTTACACCCCTATGACATTGTTTTTTGAACAAGTATTATTTTTAGATATTGAAGTATTATTAGACATAATGGATAACAATTGCATGTTGAGATTTATGTGATTATGTAATTATTATTTTATTTTAATTGTGTTATTAAATAAATTACTTGGAAATATTCAATAAAGAGCACGGGAGTTTACAAGACTTCTTGACAACCTAGGAAAATGTTGTTGGTGGTGAAGTCCACATGAGAGACCTTCCTTTAAAGTATATTGAAAATACCTATTGAAAATCCCTACGAGAAAATAATTAAAATAAATTAACTTAACATAATGATAGAGAAATATCATGTTAATCACTTAGTTGGGTATAAATTCTACGAGGGGTACAATAACGCATTGCGGTAAATAAAGGGTTTTTTAAACAAAAATAAAAGAATCTTGTTCGAAAAAATTGAAACAAAAAGGCCTATGCAAAAGGTTGGAAGACCTTAAAGGAGGATCTTGCTAAAAATATGTTTGGAATAAAGCTATAAAATAAACCAGCTATGAATCAAAGAGGTTTTTGATTCTGGAGGGCTATTAGATCTTAGCTCGGGGGCAACTAGCAGAGGAATTTCATGATTGGGTGGAACATGCTCAGTTCATGAATATTCCCCCAAGGAATCTATCATGGTTAGGAAAAAATTATGTTCTAATTGATTTGTTTCTTTTGATTTTTATTTATTGCAATAAAAGACCAGTGGATGATGTATGGAATTAATGTGCAATTATATTGCAAGAGTTTTGTTCAAATTATAAGAAATACAATAACTATATGGTGGTGGATTTTATATTAGGCTCTCAATACAATCTCCATGCATGTATAACTTATAGCTCTAAGAATTATATGCATGCATATGAAAGTTACAATCTTAAGAATTTTATTGAAATATGATGTGATTGGAATGTAATAATATATCCTCATAGTTAATTAGTTTGTGTTAACCAATGTATTGTCATATTCTTTTAATGAGATACACAATTGGATAAATTATCCTTTTTGAAAGAAATAAATAGTGAAAATTTTGTAATATGAGTTGAGGAAAATGAACTAAATGAATCATGTTATGTCTATACTATTATTTAATAAATTAAGTACTATTTATTTTGTTTACCAGTCCAACTTGTATAGTGAACAATGAGATGTAGTTATAAAGAAGCATAATTGAAGAGAGTGAATTATTTAATGTAAAATAGCCTAATATTTTCCTTACCTTAAATGTATGGAGTATAAGCCTTCCAATGGATTTTTCTAATGTAAGTTAGATTAGAAGAGAGTAATTGTAAATAAATATTATATATATAAATACTATGGATAAGATCAAAATTCTAATGCCTTATTACGAGTTTAGAAAGGGAAACAAGATACTGTTATGGAAGAATGATGAATAAGAAAATGGAGACAAGGCCTTAGTTTTATAATAGGATAAGGAAACATGGAATACCAATTGTTGTAATATCTCTATTTTTACTGCTTCTTTAGACACTTGAAAATCCTAAAGGTTAAGTCAACTTAAAGGAAAACAATATTTGTGGACATATTATATATTTTAAATTTATATATGTGGAATTTCAATTATTGTGCAAAGACAAAAGTATATTGGAGAATAGGATTTCAAGTCCATGAGGATGGAATTAAATGCAAATACTTTCCAAAATTCCCCAAAAATACTTGGAGAAAGCAAAATAAATTAAAAATACTAGATTGGAGATGAAAATTTAAAAGATACCTCAGTAAACTAGAAATTTACTGAGAAGGGGTGAAATAAACCTAGAAAGAGGAAAAAGATAGTTTTAAAGTGCTTTTGTGGAAATAACAAAAGAAAAGCCTAGGAAAAAGGAAAATAACATCGTTATTTTACTGGACGCAGTTATAGAAACATGTTGAAGGGAAAGAAAGCTTAAATAAGCCATTCCTAGGTATACAAGATTTTGTCTACACTTTTCATAAATTGGTCTCTGCTTGGGGGGAGCTGTGGAGATAAAGCTCATGGTTGGGTGGAAAATAGTCTTACCAAAATTGGTATGCACAAGTAATTTAATTACGTCTTAGGAAATTTTTCTAATGATGATTCAGGTAGAATTTTTCTAATGATGATTCAGGTAGAAATACGTGGAAATTATCTTTGCTGTATTAGTATTTAGTATAATAAAATGTTCTAAATTTTAAGTCACATAGTCTAATGTATTTAGCATAACATACTATAATAGATATAGTTAGCTCTATATAGTTACATAGACAAGAGAAATTAGTAAACCAACAAACATAATGTCTAAACCCAAGTAGTAGGGTTTAAATATGTTGTTAGGTTGTAAGAATATAATTATTAAGTACATAAATTACATCAATACATGTGAAAAAGAGGTAAGATAGATAATGAAGAATTTAACTAGTGTGTAACCAATTATTAAACATAAATATAGACACAGTAAGAGATAATTGTCAATTTAAAAGGAAACATGATTGTACAAATTAAATTTAAATACTTTGCTCTATATTAACAAAAAAATTACATATAGTTACTCATTCATATATTAACTACAAAATTAAATATGAAGTCCATATTATAGTACTAGAGGACTGTACAAGAGAAATGGTGCAATTAAGTAGACCTATATATATATATATATATATATATATATATATATATATCAAATAATATTAAAAATTAACGTCTATTATTATAAACATAACCTAAAAATTGTGTTATCAATGATAGAAATTATTATTAGAAACTATCATAAATTCTTTGGTGAAGTCCATTGGACTATATAAATAATTACATGAATTATAAATAGGGACATAGCCTTTAATTTAGTGGAGTGAATTCTGTAGATGATATGGACCAACCTATAGATAGAAGAAATAAAATACACTATCAAAGTTGACAAAATGAATGCCCAAAATTTGAGGAATGGCAAAATGAGAGAAGTGAAATACCTTCACATAGATACCATATACAAGGATTAGTATAGGAATATAATAATTGAAATAATTAAATAACTTGACGAGAGTAACTGGAATATAAATATTACCTTATTAGTCTATTTTAAACAATGGAATCATCGTTGTACAAAGAGATAAAAGTGAATAAGTTAATGCATGTAAATGAACAAGAGGATACTGTGGAGACTGTATGAAAATTTTGAAAAGGAAATAACTTGTGAATATGTAAAAAACTTGTTAGAAGAGCAAGAGTTCCTGTACAACCCATTATTTTATTAATTTGAGGAAATTAATAAGATAATGAGTCATAACGAAGAGAAGAGTAGAAAAATTCTCTTATCAAATTAATTACAGAACAAATAACATAAATGTAATTATAGGTAATAATTAGAATCATTTAAAATAAAAATAAAAATTTTGAAAATTAATACAGAGTTATCCTAATTATGTATCCGTGTATACATAAATGAAAAATTGGGATTCAAATTGTAACTAGATTTAAAAACTCTATTAAAAAATTTGAGTTAATAATGGATTTCATACTTGATGTAATTATGTATGACTAAAACTAATGGGACTATACCAAATGATGTGTGAGTCTGTATTGGCGACAAAAAATCAGGAATTATATAACTAATTGCAATTTGGTTCCCTACCGTTAGGGTTATTGTGACAAATAGAAATTGAAACATCATAGAGGAAAAATGATGTATGTACTCACAATGGAGAAATGAATATAGGATAGAGTCATTCTAATCCCCAACAAATGATTGAAATCAAGAATAAATTACTCATATTGAAGGAAAACAAATATAAATGAATTTTATCAAGTATCAAACCAACTCTTCATTTAATAATACAAGTTCTCTGTAATTTCCCCAGAAATTCAAGGATGGAATTACCAATTTGAGATGAAGAGGATTTCATATCGAGTTTAAGACCCGATAGAGAAAATGAAATTGATTCCCTTCCTGGGATTTGAAACAAAAATAAGTTTCTGTAGATTCAAACAAATAAATTTGGTAAAATCGCTTTAGTAACACTAAGAGTAAATGATTGAAATTAAAATAATCCTATCTTTGTATAAACGATCAGATACAATAATCATAATGAAGTAACAATCCTTCAATGAAGGAATGATGTCGAACCACAGAGAAATTTTCATAGAAAAAAAATCGTGGGACAAATGACTGTCTCTCTTATAACTGAAATCGTTACTCCAAGAATTTCCTCACAGAATTAATGACATGAAAAGGGAAGAAACAGATTTAGGGCTAATAGTTTGCAAATCCAGCCACAACCATGTATAAAAATTATAGAGACATGCTTTGTCATAGTGAAATGAGGATTCATTGGATTCTTACCTGGAACCTTCAAAAATTAGGATTACCTCAGAACATTGAGGAGATGAGACCTCAGAGAAGGTTAAATTCCAAGTCATAAGAAGGCCCTGCAAGTACCAAAATCAAACATAATAAGTTTCAGAGGAAACAACAAAAAAAAATATTAAAACAAAAATTAAACTGTAGGAGGATTAAATTAAAGATGAAGTTATTTACCTAATGTGGGAAGAATAATCGTAAGCGAACACATTGGATGCTAAAAGGTAGACGGACCTAGGTGGTGAACCAGAGCCGAGGCCTTAGCTGATGTTAACAATTGCAAATGAAAATGCAAAACCTAACCTGCCATCAGAAAACCCAATACGTAAAATTTAGGGAAGGTATACGACACAATCCTCACCGTTAACATGGCAACCATCCATCTCACAAGAGATCCAAAATATCATCTAAGCCATGTGACGAGTTAATAGATGGAGTACAAGGAAATTAAGTTTTGATAGCCTCAAACAGAGGAACGACATAATCAAACTTTCAACATTTATGGTAGGGATATGACACAATCCTAACATGGATTTACAATTATACAAACATTGAAACCATATACTAGTACATCATATACACTGGTAGTGAGTAGAGGCATCCACAATCGAATACCATAATTCATAGCCATATCATAAGTAAAATATGTATACGTGTAACTTTATTGCATATATTCGAAGTTGTGCTAAGTTCATAATTAAAAATTTAATTCAAATAATGCTTTAAAAGTGGAAATGGTAGTATAGTGGAATATTGTATGATGTTCATTATCAACGTTATACATATATGTTTATAATAATTATGTGATATAATTTAAAGTTTGGATCAGTTGATAAGTCGATGTATGGATAGATAGCCTTCATACTAACTTTTAATTTTTAGATTGAAAGGGTTAAACAATGTTGCATAAGTGGAATACATGAGTAAGAGTATATAGATTAATTAGAGGGGCTTGGATTATAAGTAGAAGGTTAGAATATAAGTACATATTCTAAGATAAAATTTAATGTTATTATTTTAATAACAATGTTAGAAAATGAATAATCTTATGAGGATATAAATTAATAGTAAAATAAATTACTATTATAACAGAAGTGGGCACAGTGAAGAATTATGAGAAAGGACAATCAAGACTGAAAGATAAATTGTGGAATTGTTGAAGGTTAGTCTAAGGATCATTAACAACAGAGTTTTATTATGTGCACAAGAAATTATGTTGTTAGAAATATTGTTGAGAAGAGAAATTACAGATATGTTACAAAATCACAAGATGACGAAATTAAATAAAGACAATAACGAAAAAGTATCATTAATGACATAAATAGAAAAAAAAATTGGTAAGTAGAGTTGTTACAAATCGTATCAGAGCCCATGTTGAAAACACTGGGCCTATGTGTCCCCACACAGAAAAAAAAAATATAAAAAACCCAAATTATGTTGTTGTAAATGATTTACAATTTTTTTATTTTAATGCACTAATTTATTTCTATGTAAACTGATTAAGTGAAGAAAAGTATAGTTGTTATTATGAGTGACGAATAAGGGTTTTATGTGGATCTGGGTCATGAAGGAAATCCACCAAATGAAAATGCTCAGTTGTTGGATATTGTCAGGGATATGCAACGAGAACTGATTCAACTGAGAACCAACAATGAACGATTGTTGCAAGTGAGTGAATAGAAAGAGAGGTTATTCAAGGAATTAACCTCAAGGTCTAGTCATGAAAGTGAAGACCTTGGAAAAAAGAGGAAAGAAGCTGAAACCAACTTAGAAGTATCTGAGGATGGTGAAGCATCCAAACCACAGTCCAGAAAGAAAAGGAATTGCAAGGAGAATTCTGAAAAATAAAACCTCCCACTTATGATGGTGGAAAGGAGGAGGTAGTAGAAGCTTGGATTTTGAACATGGTTAAATACTTTCAAGTCCATGAATATGAAAGTAACCTGAAAGTCATATTGGCCATTTACCAACTACAGGGGAAAGCTACCCTGTGGTGGGAAGAAACCAATATGGTACATGTGTTGGCTGAGGAAAATGTTACTTTGTAAGAATTTCAAATTAAATTCAAGTTTAGATATTTGAATGAGAGATATTATGATGACAAAGCCAAAGAATTTCATGAGCTAAGATTTAGACAGCTCACTATTGATGAGTTTGTTACTAAATTTACTTTCTTGCTTCACTATGTGCCTTATATCAGAGAGGAAAATTCCAAAGTACAATGATTTTTAAACTCTCTACCTAATATCGATAAGGAGAGAATATAATTTCACAATCCCAAGACAATGTATGAAGTTGTTTGCAAAGAAATACTGTGTTATCAACAGTTCAACAACAGAAATTATTGACTGAAAAATTGGAAAAATAAAGAAAAAGGGGAAGGTGACTCTAATGTTAAAAGAGTAAAACCAACATACTAGAATTTTTTTTGGAAAAACCATAAAAGGAAGAAGTTTGACAAAACTCGAGAGAACCAACCACCACAATCACATACTGGGTCTATGTAGATGGATGAAAACAATAAAAAGGATTGAGCTGTAAAAATTAAAGAACCATTAAAGTGATGGGGACGTGGAGAACCTCACCTGTTACGTGATTTTCCTCATAGAACAGTTCAGAACATTCAAGTGTTACGAGAGGTGTCAACTATAAATGACATTGCTAGAAATATTCCAAGGATCAGTGCTGCACTTGAGGATCACCAAGCTGAACACGAATCAACCATGATAGAAATTGAAGGTATGATTATTGAACAACCTGTTTCTGTTTTGATAGATATAGGAGAAAAATTAAGCTATATAAGTCCTCATATGGTGGAAAAGTGCAACTTAAAATCAGAAAAATTTCAACAAGCATGGTTAGTTTAGTTAGCTACTGGAACAAAAAGAAAAGTTACCCATAAACTTCCAAAAATTTCTATAAATTTAAATGGGTATGAAAATGAAATGAATTTGAATATTTTGCCTCTAGGCTCATATGATGCGTTAGTGGGAATGGGCTGGTTAGAGAAGAAGAAAGAAATAGTTAATTTCTTAGATAAAACAGTTCACAGTATGGACAGTGAGGGGGAACCTGTGATAGTAAAAGGAAAACTAAGACCCATATCAATCAGGAAAATTTGTGCACTATAGTTAAAGAGGACATCAAGAGAAGGCTGTCAAGTGTATGTTATAAAAATGGAAGAATTGGAACAGGAAACTGAAAAAGAAGCTGTAAAAAAATTACCAGTAATCAGAGAGTTCACAGATGTATTCCCAAAGGAAATCCCCCATCTAACCCCTAAAAGATAAATTGATTTCTCAATTGAATTGGTACCAAGAGCTACACTTGTCCTAGAGCACCCTATAGAATGAGTACTGTTGAATTGTTAAAGCTAAAACTGCAACTGTAGGAGTTATTAGACAGAGGATACATCAGACCAAGTGTGTCCCCTTGGGGAGCATAGGTACTATTTGTTAAAAATAAATATGACACATTTAGGATGTGCACAGACTACAAAAAACTGAATAAATTGACCATAAAAGACAGATACCCTCTGCCAAGGATAGACGAATTATTTGATCAAGTGAGAGGAGCCACTATATTCTCAAAGATTGATTTTAGAACATGATATCATTAACTCAAAATCAAAGATGAGGACATCAATAAAATAGCATTAAGGACTAGATATGAACATTATGAATTTGTAGTCCTACCTTTTGGACTTACTAATTCACCTGCTACATTCATGTCCTCAATGAATAGTGTATTGCACAAGTGTCTAGACAAATTTGTATTAGTGTTCATTGATGACATTTTGGTATACTCCAAAAAACAAGAATAACACAAAGAAAATCATAGAATTATCCTACAAACACTTATAAAACATAACTTATATGCAAAACTCAACTAGTGTGAATTTTACTACGAAAAATTTCAGTATTAGGGTCATATAATTTAAAAGGATGGCTTAACAGTAGACCCAAAGAAAATAAAATCCATTATGGATTGGCATGTACCTACTAATGTCCCAACCATAATATCCTTCATGGGTATTACTGGATACTACCGTAGGTTTGTGGAAGGATTTTTGGACTTAGCCTATCTTATTACTTCTTTACAGAAAAAGGGAGTAAACTTTGAATGGATATCAAACTGTCAAAATAGTTTTAAATAGTGAAAACTTAAACCAACAACTGCCCCCATTTTTAATATTGTTGATCCAAAAAAAGAATTTTTAGTATGTACAGATGCATGTTGTGTAACCAGCTCCAAAAATAGAAGAAAAAAGATATGAATGCCTTAGAAATAAGCCACTTCAAGGGGGAAACCTCCAATACATTACATAAATGAACAATTCTTGGATGATACAAATGAACATAACCTCCTTCTATATATAGGAGTCCATGGGGCCACAATATAATCCTAGTGGGGCCACAATGTAATCCTAGCCGACCTAACAATAATAATGTAAGGGCACAATAATAACAATATGGGGGTTACAAGGGTACAATAATAACAATAAGGGGGCCTACACTAACATAATAAGGGGCTACACTATTAATATAGGGACTTAACATGCCCCTCTCCTTCAAACAAGTGTTGTCCTCAACACTTGATTATTTCTTGATTCTTCTGTATAAAATTCTCATCCTCCCATGTGAGATGTTCTACAGGAAATTTCTTCCACTTGCTGAGATACTCTGAAATTGATCGTACTTGTCGATTTCTTGTTTCTATGACTGCTTCATAACTTCTTTCGATGTGATGTTGATCTTCCTGTTGTTTCATTAGATTCTGCACCAAAGTTGGGTTATCCTTTCAGAGTTGGAGAACTTGTTGTTGATGCTCGCTGTGATATTCCACTAATTTATCATCCATATTAGATATTATTTGATCGTTCAAACCATCCAACTTAGCCTCCATTTCTGCTTTTAAACCATCTATTTCATCTTCGATTGCTCTTCGTAAGATTGAAGCTTGTTGGACTTGGTATTGTAATTTTGATATCTCATACTGCAATTCTTCCTCTTCATGCATCATTGTATAGATTTATGAGGGCTTAATGGGTATGGAATTATTTTTTGGAGGTATTATATAACCCAATGCTGATAAATATTCTTCAATATGCCCTTGGAATCAATTCAAGCTGCTTTTTCAAACAAAGGTTATGCAATTTTAAAAAACAAATACACACATTTTACTTGTTTTGAGGAGCTCGATATTGAAATTGAATTATCTCTGTAATTGAAAATCTTCAATATCTGAAATTCAGCCCTGTAGTAGCCCTCTGAAGCTTCTTTTAAATTCCACAGGTCTGACCTGATTTGGATTCTCCAAGACAAAGTTGTGTCCAATCTCCCACAATGACCTAATTCTAGACTGGTTCAGTAGAGTGAACTTGTATGGATTTACACGTGTCACTGTTTTGTCCTTTATCTCTGAAATTGATAGCCAAGCAATTAAAGTCCGTGTAATTGCGACCAATTTTTACGGCATTCCAATCCGATCCCCAGATAGAGAGTTATTGAACTTTTCCCACGATCACCTCTTTGAGATGAAATTCAGGAGCCTGAAAAAGAACTACCTTCCACAGAACATATCTCCAAAAATATTTTGAACCAAGCTCTGAAATGTTTTGACGAATTTCCTCAGAATTTTAGCTTCGCACCATATGAATTTCAGATTCTGAACCTTCGTAGAAAAAATTTTATAGCGAAAATTCCACGATAACCTGTTTAGGAGCCTGAAAAATACCTAACTTCCACAGATGATATATCCAAAAATATTGTGAACCAAGCTCTAAAATTTTTAGGAAATCTTCCTCAGGATTTCGGCTTCGTACCCTAAAAATTTCTGCTTCTGAAACTTTGTAGAAAAAAAGTTATAGCGAAAATTCCACGATGACTTGTTTGGAGCAGGGAAACCCTAGAATCCAAAGCTCTGATACCAAATGTTGTGTAACCAGCTCCAAAAATAGAAGAAAAAAGATATCAACGCCTTATAAATAAGCCACTTCAAGGGGCAACCTCCAATACATTACATAAATGAACAATTCTTGGATGGTACAAATGAACATAACCTCCTTCTATATATAGGAGTCCATGGGGCCACAATATAATCCTAGTGGGGCCACAATGTAATCCTAGCCGACCTAACAATAATAATGTAAGGGCACAATAATAACAATATGGGGGTTACAGGGGTACAATAATAACAATAAGGGGGGCTACACTAACATAGTAAGGGGCTACACTATTAATATAGGGACTTAATAATGCATGTGCAGAAGCATTAGGAGGAGTATTACTACAAGAAAACTGAGTCATAGCATATGAGTCAAGAAAATTAAAGAAACATGAACATAATTATACTGTATATGACTTAGAATTAGCTACTCTGGTACATGCATTGAAGATGTGGAGAAATTATCTGTTAGGAAAGAAGTTCATAGTAATGACATATCACATAAGTTTGAAATACTTCTTCACTCACCCTGATTTAAATGTTAGACAAGCTAGATGGTTATCTTTCCTTAGTGAGTTCGATATAGAAATCAAACATATTAAAGGAAATGAAAATAAGATTGCAGATGCTTTGAGTAGGAATGCTCATCAAATTTTGACTAATGTTGAAAGTAGTGTGAAATTTGACATAGAAGAATTGACACTAGAAGTGATGAAGCAAGATCCAAACTATGTGAAATTACAAGAAAAAATGGTAGAAAACTGAAATAGTCGGATATACTCAAAATCAGAAGGGGCTGATTTATTACAAACGAATATTGTATATTCCAAATGTGACATCATTAAAACAGGAATTTTTAGATGACTATCATAAAATACCTTATGCAAGGACATCTTGGTTATCAAAAATTGATTTCAGCGTTGAGGAAGAACATGTTTTGGCCAGGTATGAAGAAAGATGTGGCTGATTATCTAGCTAGAGTCTCAGAATGTCAACAAGTAAAAGTGGAACATCAGCATCTAGTAGGATTTCTAAACCCTTTACCTATTCCAAAATGGAAATGGAAAGTGATTTCCATAGATTTCATTATAGGATTTCCTAGAACTAAGTATCAACATGACTCTATAATCGTGGTTGTAGACACATTGACTAAAGTTGCACACTTTTTACTAGTACAATAAACTTTTGGTACAACTCAAGTAGCTAATTTATTCATGAGAGAAATTGTGAAGCTACATGGCATTCCTAAAATGATTATATCAGACAGAGATGCAAAATTTACTTCAGGATTTTGGAAAAATTTGTTTGGAGGAATGGGTACCAAATTGAACTTTAGTACCAGATACCATCCTCAAATAGATGGAAAAACTGAAAGGACCAACCAAAATTTAGAATACATGCTACGCATGTATGTTATGGACAAACCTACAAGATGAGAATTTTTTCCACATTTAGTAGAATTTTCATATAATAATAGTTATCAAGCTTCAATAAAGATGAGTCCTTTTGAATAATTGTATGGTAGAAAGTGCCACACGACGCTTAGTTGGAGTCAACCAGAAGATAAGTTAATTCTTGGACATGATGCATTGTAGGAGATGGAAAAAAAAATGTGAAGAAAATTTAGCAAAATATTAAACAACTCAAGACAGTAAAAAGAGTTATGCAGACAAAAAGAGAGTTCATAGAGAATTCAAAGTGGGAGACCATGTTTACTTGAGGATTAACCCTAAAAAGAGTACCTAATATATGGGTAGTTGTGCTAAGTGAACACCACGCTACTATGGACCATTTTAAGTTCTAGAAAGAGTGGGGCCAGTAACTTATAAATTGGCTCTACCTAGTCACATTAACGTTCACAATCTTTTTCATGTTTCCATATTAAAAAAGTATGTACATGATCCTACTCATGTAATTGATTGGACTGTGATACAGGTGGAAAAAGAAGGGGAATTTCTTTCAGAGCCCCTTTGTATACTGGCAAGGGAAGAAATCGAGCTTCGGAATAGGATGCTGGCTAGGGTGAAAGTGCAGTGGAGGCACTTTAAACCTGAAGAAGCTACTTGGGAGCAAGAAGAGGAAATGAAAGAGAAATAGCCATCACTGTTTGATAAGTGAACTAATATTTTGCAACACCGAGGATGATGTTTTGTTTTAGAGGGGGGAATATGTAATATCCCTATTTTTACTACTTTTATTAGACAGTTGAAAATCCTAAAGGTTAAGTGGACCTAAAGGAAAACAATATTTGTGGACATTATCTTTTCTAAATTTATAAATGTGGAATTTCAATTATTTTTCAAAGACTAGAGTATCTTGGAGACCAGGATTTCATGTCCATGAGGATTGAATTAAATCTAAAGAATTTCCCAGATTCTCCAAAAATCCTTTGGAGAAAATAAAATAAATTAAAAATACTATATTGGAGATAAAAATATAAAAGATAACTCGGTAAAGTGGAAAGTTACTTAGAAGAGGTGAAATAAAACTAGAAAGAGAAAAAAGCTAGTTTTAAAGTGCTTTTGTGGAAAAAATAAAAGTAAAGCCTAGTCAAAAGAAAAACAACATCTTGATTTACCTAGATGCAGTTATGGAAACATGTTGAAGTGAAAGAAAGCTTAAATAAGCCATTCCTAGGTAGACAAGAGGTTGTCTACACTTTGGAGAAATTGGTCTCTGCTCGGGGGAGCCATGGAGAGAAAGCTCAAGGTTGGGTGGCAAATAGTCTTACCAAAATTGGTATGGACAAGTAATTTAATTATGTCTTATGAAATTTTTCTAATGATGATTCAGTTAGAAATATGTGGAAATTATCTTTTTTGTATTAGTAATTATTATAACAAAATTTTGTAATTTGTAAGCTACATATTCTTATGTATTTAACAGAACATACTATGATAGATATAGTCAGCTTTGTATAGTTACATAGACAAATGAAATTAGCAAACCAATAGAAATAATGTCTAAAACCAAGTAGTAGGGTTTAAATCTACTATTAGGTTGTAAGAATCTAATTATTATGTACAAAAATTACATCAATACATATGGAAAATAGGTAAGAGAAATAATGAATTTAACTAGTGTGTAACCAATCATTAAATAGAAATATAGACACAGTAAGACATTATTGTCAATCTAAAAGGAAAAATGATTGTACAAATTAAATTTAAATACTCTCTTGTATATTAACAAAAATGTTACATATAGTTATTCATTCTTATATTGACTAAGAAATTAAATATCAAGCCCATATTACAGTACTAGAGGATAGTACAAGAGAAATGGTGCAATGAAGTAGACCCATATATAGCCATATATATATATATATATATATATATCAACTACTTATAAAAACGAATGTTTATTATTATAAACATAACATGAAAATTGTATTATCAATGATAGAGATTATTATTACAAACTGTCATAATTTCTTTGACAGAGTTCATTGTACTGTATAAATAATTACATGTATTATAAATAGTGACATAGCCTTGAATTCAGTGGAGTGAATTCTATAGTTGATATGGAAAAACTTGCAAATAGAAGAAATAAAAGACATTGTCAAAGTTGAAAGAATGAATGCCCTAAATTTGAAGAATGCTAAAATGAGAGAAGTGTAATACCTGCACAAATATACCATATACAAGGATTAGTATAAGAATATAATAATTGGAATAGAAATATTACCTTATTATTCTATTGTAAACAATTGAATCATCCCTATACACAGAGAGAAAAACGAATAAGTTCATGCATGTAAATGAACAAGAAGATACTGTGGAGACTGTATGAAAAACTTAAAAAGGAAATTACCTATATTCTAGTAGACAGGGTACGTACTGAGAATCTGTAAAAATATTTTTAGAAGAGCAAGAGTTCCTGTACAAACCATTATTTTATTAATTTGAGGAAATTTATAATATAAGAAGTCCTAACGAAGAGAAGGATAGAAAAATTATCTTATCAAATTAACTACGCAACAAATAACATAAATATAATTATAGGTCATAATTAGAATCATTTAAAATAAAAAAGAATTCTATAAATTAATACAGAGTTATCCGAAATGTATTTGTGTATACATAAATGAAAAATTGGGATTCAAATGGTAACGAGATTTAAAAACCCTATTACAAAATCTGGGTTAACAATGGATTTCATACCTATGGAGTTGGGGTTTGACTAAAACTAATGGGACTATACCAAATGATGTCTGAGTCTGTATTCACAACGAAAAATTAGGAATTATATAAATAACTGTAATTCGGTTCCCTATAGTTAGGGTTACCATGAAAAATATCAATACAAACATCGTAGAGGAAAAAAAATGTATATACTCATAATGGAGAAAATTCTATAGCATAGAGTCTATCTAATACCCAACGAAGTATTGCAATCAAGAATACATTTTTCACAGTGAAGGAAAACAAATATAAATTAATTTTATAAAGTATCAAACCAACTCTTGCATTAATAATATATGTTCTCTATAATTTCCCTAGAAAGCCGAGGATGTAATTACCAATTCGATATGAAGAGGAGTTAATATTGAGTTTAAGACTAGACAAAGAAAATGAATTTGTATTCCCTTCCTAGGATTGAAACGAAAATAATTTCCTTTGGAATCAAAGAAATAAATTTCAGCAAATCGATTTCATAACTCTAATAGTAAACGATCGAAATTAAAACAATCCTATCTCTGTATAAACAATGAAATTCAATAATCAGAATGAAATAACAATATTTCAATGAAGGAACAGTGTCGAACCATAGAGAAATATTCATAGAACATAATTCGTGGGATGAATGATTGTCTCTCTTATAACTAAAATCGTAACTCCAAGAATTTCCTCATGGAATTGATGACATGAAAAGGGAAGAAATGGATTTAAGTATAAATTTTTGAAAATCCAGCCATGACCATGTATAAAAATGTTAGAGATAGGCGTTGTCATAGTGAAAAGAGGGTTCATGGGATTCTTACATGGAATGTTCAAAACTGATGATTACCTCAGAACTTTGAGGAGCTGATACCTCAAAGAAGGTTAAATTCCAAGTCATAAGAAGGCCCTGCAAGTACCAAAAGCGAATGTGATAAGTTTTAGAGGAAACAAGAATAAAAAAATTATTAAAAAAAAAATTAAACAATAGCAGGACTAAATTAACGATGAATTTATTTACCTGATGCAGGAAGCATAATAATAAGCAAACACATAGGTTGGTAAAAGGCAGAAAAACCTAGGTGGAGAACCAGAGTGAAGGCCTTAGCTGGCATTACCAATTGCAAATGAAAATTTGAAACCTAACCTGCCATCGAAAAACACAATATGTAGAATGGATGGAAGGTATATGACATAATCATCACTGTTAACGTGGCAACCATCCATCTTAAAGGAGATAGAAAATATCATCTAAGCCATGTGAGGAGTTAATAGACAGAGTACAATGAAATTAAGTTGTGATACCCTCAAATAGAGGAAAGACATAATCAATATATCAACATTTATGGTAGGGATATGATGCAATCCCAACATGGATTTACAACTATACAAAAATTAAAACCATATAATAGAACATCATATACACTGGTAGTGAGTAGAGGCATACAAAATTGAATATCATAAGTGAAATCCATATCATAAGTAAAATATTTATACATGTAACGTTATTGCATATATTTGAAGTTGTACTAAGTTCAGAATTAAAAATGTAATTCGAATAATGCTTTAAAAGTGGAAATGGTAGTATAGTGGGATATTGTATGATGTTAATTATCAACATTATACATATATCTTTATAATAATTATGTGATATAATTTAAAGGTTGGATCAGGTGCTAAGTCCATGTATGGATAGATAGCCTTGATATGAAATTTCAATTTTTATACTCAAAGGGTTAAACAATGTTGTATAAGTGGAATAAATGAGTAAGACTATATAGATTATTTAAAGGGGCTTCTATGATAAGTAGAAGGTTAAAATATAAGTAGATATTGTAAGATAAACTTTAATATTGTTATTTCAATAAAAATGTTATAAAATGCACAATCTTATGACGATATAAATTAATAGTAAAATAAATTACTATTATAACATAAGTGGGAACAACGAAGAATTGTCACAAAGGACAGTCAAGACTGAAAGAGAAATTGTGGAATTATTGAAGGATGGTCTAAGGATCATTAAAAAAAGAGCTTTATTTTGTGCACAAACAATGATGTTGTTATAAATATTGTTAAGAAGAGAAAGTACACATATGTTAAAACATCACAAGATGACTAAATTAAGTAAAGGCAATAAGGAAAAAGTATCATTAATGATATAAATATAAAAGAAAAAATTAATTGAGTAAGTATAGTTGTTACAGTTGTATTCCATTATACTAATATAATATTATATCTCAACATAATAACTAAATAATTATAACTTTTTTATGTTAAACTGTCATTCCTGGATTATTTTAATTATACAACATAACTAAATAAAACTAATTGATACTCAAATCTGGGATGAAGGAAGCTAATATTTAAAGAAGAGAAAATAACATAGTTCATATGTGGAATATAATAGCTAAATCTAAAAAACATATGTAAATATACATGATCATTATGCTAAGATATTGAATATATGAGCTTACGATTACTCTTACAATTTATTAGAAATTACCGACTGGCTAGTAAGACCCGATTATAAAAAGGAGTCGATAAAAAGAAAAAAAAGCCCTCAACATAGTTAATTAATAGAGTTAGAAACACACACACATACATACATACATACATACATACATACATACACACACACACACATACATACATGCATACATACATACATACATACATACATACATACATACATATATATATATATATATATATATATATATATATATATATATATATATATAAAGCTACAGAACCAATATGAATGTGCAATAGTTGAAACAAACATGAGGTTACAGTCTTGAATCATATCGAATTCCTTAAGAGATAATACGAGACAACCATATAAACAAGAGTAAGAGAGGGATATATATATATATATATATATATATATATATATATATATATATATATATATATATATATGAAAATACGAAAGTTATAGAGAATGGCTATGTTTATATAGTCATACCCTGAAAAAGAGTCGAGATTAAATTACATCTCTTAGTAACGGAAATTAATTAGGGGCCATGCAGGAAAACATATAAATAATCCATAAATATTAAAACAAAAAATCACCAAGGAGAAAAGAAACCATAAATAGGATTTAGATAATTGAGCCTCCAAGATACCAAAATCCTAATGTACAGAAAATGATGAGATTCTAGAAGAAAGCCAACCTGGTAAAAAATGTGGTTCCATATGCCAAATTCTTAGACCACGAAGAAAGGAAACATTTCATAAGAAATTTTAGGAAAGCTAAATTTTACCTATAAATCCACAAAGTCATTGCAAATTAGACTTCCAGTGTGAAAACCCTTTGTGAAATAAAAGAGATAATTTAATTAGTAGGAAATAAGGAGTTACATGCAAGGGTAAAAATGTCTCGTAAGCGAACCTACGAAACCACAAAGCCCATGTGGTAAAAAATTAAGCCACTCTAAGAAATGCAACTATGAAAGTAGAAAGTCACAATGAAATTGGAAACCCTAATGTGACCATTATCCATTCGACCAAAACCTATATGGCCTCTGAAATTATAAATTCTAACCCTATACATTAGTTGTAAACCAAAGAAATAGAGGAAAATGTTAATACTCTGCTACCTATACTCTATAGTTTGAGTAGGGAAATTGAAAGAAGGAAAGAAATATTACCCATAATTGTAAATTTTGAAGGTGAGGTTAGCATATCCATTTTAGAACTTATAAGTCGAGATATCTATCACTAGTAAAAAATGGCTAATTAATTACTAAAAAAATGACTAAAATTTGCATATAAACAACTAGTTTTTGGTCCATGACCAATAGTAGCTAATTTACAGTATCTTATAACATGACCAAGTTTTAGTCATTTTCAGGTTATTCATTAATTGGTTGTCTTAATTTTGTTGTCTAGTAGTATATTTGGTCAATGATTTAGTCATTAATTTCTATAATTAATGACCAAACATACAACAAAAATTATTACTAAATGATCACCCGAGAAAACCAATTAATGGCCAAAGAAATATGACCAAAATGTTGGTCGTGTTATAAGATACTGTAAATTAGCTACTAATAGTCATATATATGCTAATTTTAGTCATCGTTTGAAACCAATTAATGACCAAATAAATATGACTAAATTTTGGTCATGTTATAAGATATTGTAAATTAGTTACTAATAGTCGTATATATGTAAAATTTAGTCATCATTCGTAATCATAAATTTATCTTTTTCAATATTAATTTATATTATTTTGGTATTTTTATATTCATTATATAAATGACTACTTTAGTAGTTTATATTCATTTCATTTACTTTCATTAACAATCGTTATAAGAAACTAATTTGGTCATATATTAATTTTATTTGTGGTCATCATTAATAAACAAAAAATGCTAATTTAATATTTCTAGATTGTTTTTACGTGTTTATTATTAATCAACATAAATTAATTAGTATAATTTTGCAAATAAATTTAAAAAAAAAAATTCATACAATTTACACATTCATCTAATATGAAAACACAAAGTTACATTTGTTAATTACAATACCAAGTAATATCAAGTGAAATTATAAATAATTCCAACCACATAAATTATATTATATAAAATTTCAAGCATTACAATATGAGTTTCCAACTTAATATTGGTTGGATTACAATTTACAGATGAAATATTGTTTCATCACTTCAAAACATTATCATTGTCTTGCCAAGGCATTGCAAGTGAATTCACCAACTCTGAAAACTTGACCATCATTATTTATGTGTGTGTCTTCTGCAGGATATTATCTCTACAGGTACCACTAGATCAATACTCTTCTCTCTCTTTGTCACTCTAGTGTTATTGTTCTCCTATTTCTTCAATCCTTCTTGCCATCAATACTGAGTCCATTTTCTGCATATAAAAAACAAAACAAAATTACAATGTAGAGTATAGGATATGAAAGTCGATGAACAATGGAATACAAACTAAAGTAGACTATAAAGTATTTATGCGATATATACATTAACATCAACAATATTGTTAATTCCATTTTTCCCCATAAAAAAAAGAAACTCGAACAAGTTTTCTTCAGTTGGGAAATAGTGGCCATTATGTGGCCATATGACCTCTATAAACAAAGCAAATAAAATGTCACAAATAAACACAACATAGCTAGAAATTTATACTAAGAATGTCGCGTGATCCACTTTTTAAGTTGTATAATTTCCCTTAGTTATCTCAAAGAAGCAGTGATACTTCAATAATAAAAATGGTTAATAGAAATCTAATGGGCGGAGCAAAGTATTTTTGGCACAAGATTATGAAAATAAAATATAAAAGAATAAGAAAAGATTTTGTAAATTGTGATAGTAACTGAGAATATAGCTTCAATATAGTAATCTTCAATTATCAACATACTATTCCAAGGGAAAAGTAATCCAATTCCCATAAGCCAACAAACTATGTATGCCCCTCGTTTTCCCTTTAATTGATTGAGAAATATTGCCACATACAATTTCCATTTATAATCTCTAAAATGATTCTATAAATATTCAAATAAAACTTAATGTCCACTCATTCATTTTTCTCTGATGCAGACAAAACTGTATATGCTAATTTGTTTTTGAGCTGGAGAGTTCTCTAATTCATCATTTAAAAAATCATTGTTTATTGTCATGACTTTTTTTTTAATGATTAGGCAATGGGCCAGTATTTGATCAGAAAACATATTTTCAGAATATATTCCATTTTTCTAATTCAAAGCTAAATTTCCTTCCAATTTATGACATTGAAACAAACTAGAATCATTTTCATTTAAAAAGTAATTGTTGTAATATACGACTAAACGAATAGCTACGTAATGAAGTTATTAGTGGTGGAATACTAATAAATCACAAATACAAGCAAGAAATAACAATATTATGTCCTAGGAATGCCAATTCTTTATCCTCTTGGTTGGAAATATTACTTCATGAAAACAACATATTTGAGAAAGAGAAATTTTCTAAAACTAACCAATGATAGTGTATCCAACAACATTGACATTTCTATTGGCATGCCCTCAAAATGTGTGGAAGTATCAAACAAGTGTAGTGCACTTCCCTCTAAGGTTAAAGTTTGGAAATGGAATATGTTGTCCCTTATTCTAATCAAGTTTTATCTTGCCTTTGATAACTTAGAGAGAATGGGAATACAATATAGAAAAATGACAGAAAGCGTTTATTCATTCACACTTATCTAGATCCTAAACAAGGATTCAAGCATTATAAAAATCCAAGCATGTCTCACATTCCACTAGGAAACAAAATTTTGAGATTTTGATTGTAGCCCTTGAGGATTTCTAAAATTTGTAAACAAGTGAAATCATAAGTATTTTTCCTTAGTTCTCAAACCTTCTTCTATGTGGAGCTTGAGAAAATATGTGCATACACATATCACAATATATTATGTTGTGGAGTACATTTACATGAAACCAAGAATTCAAAATTTTATATTCTATCAAGATTGAGGCATGTGTTAAATTCCCATTATCAACATCTCTGCATAATGGTGTCATTAATAATTTGAAGGTTCTTGTCTTGCTAGTATGATCTAATTATTGCATTGTGCAATATCCTTTTTCACTCCTATTATTAAAATTTTGATGTTTATGAACAGTATGATGCTTCAAATAATAAAAGAGGAAATTATTTTTCCATCAATAGTGTTTAGTATTTTCATATGGTGTAAATTCAGTAGTTCTATTGGTGGTACTTAGGGTCAACCTAAACAATTCTTTCACTTGCATCAAAAGAAGTAAAAAGTGATAATAGGAAGGACACATGCAAACTTTTCCATTCGTACATGTTGAATCTACAAGTGTTAATGTTTTTGTGCTCAATTTCTTATTGGATTACTTATCAGTTGAAGACATTTGTAAAAATTTTTGAAATGATACTAAATAAGGTGGACTCGAGGGATTGAAGAAAGAATGCACTAGACAATACTTTACTAAAATATATAGGTGATATATATATATATATATATATATATATATATATATATATATATATATATATATGTATATATATATAATCACATGCCCAGTTCTTGCAATGACCTCTCCTAGAGGCTTACACAACAACTATTTTCCCATGTTAAACCATAGTTTTCCGTCATTAGCAAGCCCTCTTTAGATAGTGAATTAGCCTCTACCTTAAATTATTTTTAAATATGAGGGAATGATATCTTCAAGAACTGTGCCTTGATTGTCTTCAACTACTCTAGAATGTGTTTCGAAAACAATTATTCCATCTTGAAGCTCCATTCAACGAATTGATAACCAAGGAATCCCCAAACACCTAGAATTTAGTCACCTCTCCTGTACTACTACTATTAACAAAAAATTTAGTTCCTTTATTTCATCAAAAATGTTAGAGCCTGTAACAATATATGCTTTAATTTTTGAAGATATGAGTATAATAGAATCACTAAGATATATGATACCTCCTGCAGCATATTCTACTTGTTGACCTTGATTAGCACTGTTTAAAATTGAAATAATGCCATTCCCACTGTTAACAATAGAAATATAGATCAATTTCCTTTATTTACCAGTGTTAGGGGATTTTTTACTTTGAAACCTTAGTCATGACTGGGAGAGACACTTAAACGATGGCTAAGCATTACCTTTAAAAATATCAGAGTTTCTGACAAGCCAAATACATCAAAACACCATAAGACATAGTGCCTTACAACCCTTTAAGTATTTATTCAAAACCCAGTTTGTGAAAATTGAACATGATATCTGTTGTAGGTATATATGCATCTAGTCACTTAGCTTTTTGAATATTTTTGAACTTCTAGAGCTTCTTCCACTACTAGGCTGCTCGTAATGAATTATTTACAAATATATAGGTATATAATAGCCTCAGACCATATACCCCTATGGAAGTATTCTTTGACCAAACAAAAGAATCCTCATCCTCTCTAAGCCTGATGCAATTATTCTAAAGTTGTACTAGATATTTCTTACACTATTCTGCTTCCCTATATGATAACCTTAAATCTACCTCACTTTTCTATTCCTCTTTCCCAATAGGTTTCAGAATTGGATCTATTTTTGTTCCAAGTAATGGATTATATGGTTCCAAATAGGTGTGGAAATTGGATTTGTTTCTTGTGCCAAGTAATGGATTCCCTAGTTCTACAATGTGATGATCAACAAGACAACCTATCTGATCCAATATTCCATTAATAGTGGTTTATATAATTATGAAAAATCGCTTTCCTATGTATGAATTTCCTAGAATTCAACCTCTATAGACTCTTGGTTTTCTAAGCCTTATCAAAGGAATGTATGTTTTCAAAACCAAATTCACCAACTTCCTTTGATTTAGCTAATTACTGCCACTTACTAAAGGGATTGTGTATTTTTCTCTCTTACATGTTCACAACAATTTGAAACATTTCTTCCTAATGAGGGTAATAATTGAAACAAAGGTAATTAAATTTGGATTGCAACTACAAAACATTGGAATGCTCCATATAGGTAGAACACCATTGAGAATTTGATCTTGTAGGGTGCAGAAAAAAACCTTTGGATCCCTTGGAACAGTGACAAAGTCTCCAAAGCCTCGTTGCACTAACAACTATGATGCAAAGGGAATAATTAACAACAAATAAGAATTCACAAGGTACTCCAAAATCATGCAATAGCTTTGTATGTATCTAACAACCAAGGTGCATGTGCTTACTTGTCATTTAACACTATTACCGATGAAATAGGTAACCGCACTGTTACCTACTTTTTTTTGGTAGCATAAAAAGCACCCGATTTTGAAAAGTGGTGATGCTGAATCACCTTCTTTTTTTTGGAGCACATTTTTTACACTCTAATATTTTTATTTATGAAGTATGAATATTTTTTTTAAAATGTTACTGATTTTCATGCTAATTTTGAAACCTATTGATGCAGCATCAACGTTTTTTTTAGAGCGGTGATTTTCATGCTAATTTTGAAACGTATTCATGCAGCATCAACCTTTTTTTTTTAGAGTGGTGATTTTCATGTTGGTAATAAAACACAAAACTTAGATAAAACACACACACACACACATATATATATATATATATATATATATATATATATATATATATATATATATATATATATATATATATATATATATATATATATATATAAACAATAAAAAAAACCAATAAAAATGTAAAAAAAAACAAAATTAACTCGTAAAAATAAAAAATTTAAACAAAAATAAATAAATAAAACAAAATATTTGAAAATTATATCAAAAGAAATGACAAAATTTGAAAAAAAAACACATAATTTAAAGAAAAAAAACAAAAATTAACCAAAAAAAATTGAAAAAAAACATCAAAAACATTTTTTTCTAAGTTATTAAAAAAAACAATATAATTAAAAAAAAAAAAAATTACAAAATTAAAATTTAGATAAAAAATAAAATAAAATACAAAAAAGAAAAAATTAAATTTAAAAATTAAAATAATAATAATAATAATAAGAAGAAAAAAAATAAAAATTTTAAAATTAACAAAAAAAACAAATTAAAAAAAAAAAAAAAATTGAAAAAGAAAATTAAAATAAAAGAATTAAAATTTATTTATTTTTATTTTTTATTTTATTTTATTTTATTTTTTGTAAATTTGGTAGGACCATACAATTTTCTATTTATATTTGAAGGACAGGCTACAAAATATAAAATTCAGACTTTGGCCTCAACCTGCCCGAAGGAAACCATGTCTATTGGCCATTTGAAAGCATGAAAAGCATACCAAAATTGGAATTGTTTCATACGTCTAAAAGTCTGATGTGCTATCTGTCCTATTACTACAGTTTGTACATTCATATAACATAAGGAAAGTTCATATCTAACTAGAAAATGCATCAAAATTCAGAATAGTTAAAACTCCTATCCATCTGATGAAGAGACTGGAGCTCGGTCTTTGACATTGGACCCAGGCATTTCAGCTTGTTGAAGCTGCTGAAGGAGCTTCTCCATGCGGACAACTTTATCATCCAATCTGCTTACATGATCTACTGCCTAATATTGTGTTATCTTGATGTGCTGTAGCTGGTCCTATATATCCAAAAGCTGGGCCTGAAGGCGATGGTCTGGCTTTGCTGGGTTTGTCTTAGCATAAGTAGGCTGCAGACTCTGAATAGCTTTCGCTATCAGACATTTTACTATCCAGTATGTGTGGATAGTCTGATTGAATAAAGTAAGGCGACCACGGGTATTGCCCGGATCTGTTATGAAATCTAAAATCTCTGCTTCTGCGTCATTGTCTTCAGGGTCGGTCTGGATTTCCCTTTCCCACCCATGAATTTGTTGACGAACTTTGGAGGAATTGCCCAACACATAATTTGCTGCTAAAGTTTCCAGGTGCTCCTAGTTGTTTTTGCGACCCCGTTTCTTGGGGGTAGGCTCTAGCTGAACTTCTTGTTTTCCTTTGATAGCCTCAGCCCTTGGACGTCTTTTTCCCATTGCTGGAAGGGTCCTATATAATAAAACTGACAGACAAAATTGAACAGCAAAGATGTGAGGAGTTATATTAATACAACCCGTGTGCCACCTTTGAACAGTGATGACTTGGTTAACATACAAACACAGGAACCCCACCCTCCTGGGCACACTCTACAGCCGATACAGAGATTCGGAACCTTGGATCGCAGACCTCTTGACAGTATACATTAAGCAAGTCTAGAATTTAATGTACCAGATAACCTTATGATTAATATACCTCTTACAGGAACAGGTGACCTCACGGTTTGGAATTGTGAGATCTGTGTGCAAGATAGATAGAGGATGATAAGTGTGAGGGCTTGAAGTCAAATTCAGAGGGCGAAGGGGAAGGACCGTTTGATTGGCGGAAGAACAGAGAACCCCTATCCTCTTCCTAGATCTACCCTGAAACCCTCTGAGGTTGGGCGAATGGGCTTCATGTGAATGTGTCCTGAGGGTTGGAGCTATACTCTTTGAAACCAAACAGAGTGTAAAAGGATAATGACACTGATTAGAACTGTGAAATTTGACCGACTGAAAAGCCTGACAAGGCAAAATCATAAGTAAACAATTTAGAAACTGAACTTGACAAAATTTGTAGCTTAAGAGCTTGATCCATTTCACAGATCGACTAAGAAAAATGTTAAGTAAACATTTTTGAAACTTAGTCACTAGATTCCAGTGAATGCATAGATCAGCTAACAGAATAGTGGGATTTATGCTACGTTGTATGCGAACAGGAGATAAGGACTGGACAAAAAAAATGCATGGGTCACGGAAACACGGAGGGATAGGTTGCAATTTGGGGGTAAAACAGCTAAACTTCTCTATCGAGCCCAAACCAGCTTGAATGTACAACAATCTAAACAAAACGACATCAATTGGCATCATGAAAGCTAAGAAAATGACAGAAACATACCCTGACAGGATCAAAATATTGATCGGATGAAAATCGTTGATTCTCCTCCTCTGCTGCCTCCAGACTATTGCATGCAAGAACCCGTGCATGAATGAATGAAGGGGTGGGGCGAGCTCACATACCTTAACAGAAACTTGCCTTCTGCGGTCTGTCAAAACAGCCTGGCCACCCTGCGACTTCATTCCAATCTGAGTGTTCACACACTTCACCGAACTGGCCTAACAATCCATCATTCATGTTCTTAATTGCATGGAGAGGGAGCGCGTGCCAAGTTACCACTACCAGGATTCCTTTCTGACATATGTACACCCCGATCGAGGGGTTGAAGAACCTTATTCACGATCAATTGGAGAGAGTGAAGTTCTGTGTTCCAGATGTGATTAGTAGGGTGGCCATCGATGGAGCGTTCTACATTTTGGCATCCCCAATTAGCTAATTAATCCGCTGATGCATTACCTTTTCTTCGAACATGGCGAGGGATCAAATACTGTCTGCATTTCACCAATTGACTCACTTCTTCTATAAGGGCTATTGTTCGCCAGCTTTGGGAGATTTTCTCCCGGGGTGTGCCTTGCTGCAGTTTTTGGAGCACCCCTATTACCATTGCTGAGTCTCCCTCCACAATGATTCTCTGGTAATTTTCTCTAATTGCAATCAAAAGAGCTTGTTTGACCACCATAAGTTCTGCTTCATTATTGGTGGCATGGCCCAAGTCAAGTGCGTAGAATCTACATACATCCCCCTGAGAGTTTCGGAAAATCCCACCTGACCCAGCTTGCCTTGGATTACCTTTCGAAGCCCCATCATAATTGAGTTTAAGAAAGCCTGGTTGAAGAGGTAGCCATTGTTCCTCGATTGATTGACTAGGAGGTCTGAATTTCCAGAGACCTTTACAGAGCATCTACGGTTTGAGATTTAGGTTTTCTAATATCTGAGATTCAATACCCACTATTTTCCAATCTTCATCCGACCAACTTTCTGTTAAAATGGTTTCTTGAATGTTGTCTATGGAGTGCTGCCAAATATGGTTCATTGGTTGTTCTGTTTCTTGGAAGACTCTCTGATTTCTCTCTTTCCATGTATTCCAGAGTAGGAATCCAAATGAGAGGGTCCATGCTCTATTAATTACCTGACAATGAAATCTTCCTTTTCACCACTTGACTATAGTTTCCATTATTCTTTCATTGTTTTTATCTGTCTGCCGGAACAGATGAGCCAGGTTTTCCCAGAGTGGCTCCACCTTTGTGCAGGAGTTAAGAAGATGATCAGTCATTTCAGCTTCAGTAGTATAGAAGGGGCAGCGTGAAGGGCCTATCATACCTCTCTTTTGTAGGTTCTCCCATGTCAGAATTCTGCGGTGACTTACTAACCATAAGAAGTATGCCACCTTTGGCCAATGTCTCAATTCCCAGATTCGTTTCCATATTGGTCGAGAATTTTCCAGAGCTTGCTGAGAGTGGATATAGTAGCCTTCCTTAATAGTGAAGAACCCTCTTATTAGATGTCCCCATCGAAGGATATCTGGACCTGAGATGTTTCTATGTTTTCGGGTGTTGAGCTCTTTAGCAAAATTATTCCATTGTTGCGTTGCTGGAGCAGATGACCACCAAGTTTTATCTTTCCATTTTCGCCACATTCCATTTTGGGTATTACACCAATACTGCTGCACGAGCCTATTGTTGGGGGTGTTCGTGTATAGGAATATTTCCCCCAAGTCCAATCGTGTGAACATTTTTTCCCGTTATTGCCAAGATTCCTCCCAAAAGAGAGTTGTATTTCCTTCTCTAATTTCCCAAAAACTATTTGCACGGATTAAATTTCTGTTCATTGCTACTAGATTCCATATTAAGGAGCCTTTTGGTGTCCTGTCTACTTTCATTCAGTCTGAGATTGTAAGTGGCATGTCATATTTTGTTTGCCATATTTTCTTCCACAGATCCTGCCCTCCCAGGAGCTAGCGCCACCAGAGTTTTGCGCCCAACACATTATTTAAAATGAAAGGATCACGGAGGCCTAATCCACCTGCAGCCTTCGATCTGAGTAATTTGTCCCAAGAGAGGAGCGCCCACTTTCTGTTAGCTTGGGCTCCCTGCCATAAATTTTTTTTGAAAATGCCTACCAATTGAGCACATATCCCTTTCAGACAGGCCCTCCCCGACAACTGATAGATGGATAAGGTTTGTAGTACAGATTTTAACATTATGAGTCGTCCAAGTGCATTCAGGGTTCTAAAGGCCCAGTTATGTATTCTTTTCTCCACTCTGACGATAATATCTTGCCAATCTGCTATTCGAGTGGGTCCTGGATTTAAAAACATACCTAGGTATTTCAGGGGGAAGGATCCCCGCTGAAACCCTAAGGTCCTGGCAAGATAATTCTGCAGCACTACTATATAGTTAAAGAAATAAACATTGGACTTATCATTATTGATTTCAGTGCCAGAAGCTTCCATAAAGACCTCCAGAATTTTGAGGATGGTTTTGCATTATTTTAGTGATGCCATACAGAATATTAAAATATCATCAACGAATTGTTGGTGAGTTAGGGAAAGTTGGGATCCCCACAATTTCAATCCTTGTAGCTTTCCCTCTGCTACATGAGCTTTAATTAGTCTACCTAGGCCTTCTGCAGCGATGATGAAGAGGAATGGGGATAGGGGATCTCCTTGTCTGAGGCCTCGCGAACTATTAAACGGAATAGAAGGACTACCATTCAAAAGTATTGAGAAATGCGGGGAGGATATGAATGAGCACAACCATTGAAGCCATCTTTCACCGAACCCAAAGGCATGCATCACCTCAATCAGGTACTGCCAGCTTATGCGGTCATATTCTTTGGATAAATCTAATTTAATTAACAATCCTTTCCTTTTGTCTTTCTTGAGAGAATGAATTGCTTCCTGAGCCACCACTATTCCGTCCAAGATTTGTCTTCCTTTCACAAAACCAGTTTGTTCCAGGGAGATTAGTGTAGGCAACAGAGGTTTTAGCCGATTAACCATAATAGTGGAGAGAATTTTATAGATGACATTACAGAGAGCTATCGGTCGAAAGCCAACTGGAGTATCTGCATTTTGTTGCTTAGGAATAAGGGTCAGAAAGGTAGCATTCAAAGCTGGATATACCTTTTTGTTTCTCCTGGATTCTTCCACAACCTCTAAGATATCTGGACCTATGAATGGCCAAGCTACTTTGAAAAATTCACTTGTAAACCCATCAGGTCCCGGGGCTTTATTCTTAGGTAACTGCAAGACCACCTCTTCTACCTCTTGTAATGTTACGGCTCGCAGCAGAGCAAGGTTTTGTTCACGAGTGATCACTTGAGGAATGTGTGTAGTGATCTTCTGAATAGCTGCCTGGCGGTTAGGGAGAGGTTCCATAAGAAGATCCTGAAAATGATTAATCAGCTCTCTTTCCATATCTTCATGTTTAATTAATCACTCTCCATTTGCTGCTTTTAGAGAAAAAATTTGGTTATGATGGCGCCTCTGTAACATGGCTCTATGGAAGAATTTTGTATTACGGTCTCCTTCTTTGAACCAGTTGACTCGAGATTTTTGTTTCCATAGTATCTCCTCTTGCTTTCGTCGCTCTTCTTGTTGACTGAGAGTACGGCCTTCCTCCAAAACTAACTCCTCTATTCGACCATGGAGGATGATTTGCTGCTGAATCTCCTTCATTTTTTCTCTCAAGCGAATTTCGTCCTGGTGTATGTTACCAAATTCTAGATGATTCCAGCATTTGATTTTAGCTTTTAATTGTTTCAGGCGAAGCTGAAAAGAGTGCATCTTATTCTGGCCCCTGACTAGATTTAAATACCACCAGTTTTTAACTTTTTCCATAAATCTAGGGTCCCCTAGCCAGAAAAGTTCAAACTTGAAAGGACGGTTCTGTCGACTTGCCTTCACATCTATCTCCAGTCTAATCGACCAATGGTTGAAGCCTAGGGTAGGAAGAATCGCAGCTTCATAATATATATCCAGGCTCACCAAAGCCTCAGTCGCTAAAAAATGATCCAGCCTGGAGGCGATCTGATGCTGCTCTCCTCTGCGATTATTCCAGGTGTATTTTCCATTAACAGTTGGGATATCTACTAAACGTAGATCATTTAGAAATTCTTGAAAAGGAGCCATTTCTGGGTCCTCCCTTCTTAGCCCACCCTTTTTTTCAGAAAGATTTAGAATCATATTAAAATCTCATCCTAAAAGCCATTTTTTTTCATTATGCATTGTACTCAACATACGTATACTCTGCAGAAACTCTGCTTGCTCTCCTGGAATTGGAGGTCCATAGACGGCCGAAATGAGGATCCTGTCCTCTGATCCAATCTGGCGGAAGGTTACTGTTAAAATTCTGGGGAAGCTTATCCATCCCTCTGCTATAATCTTCGCTCCGTTCCAGAGTATGGCTATTCCCCCCAACGTGCCCACTGAGTCAATAGCCATAACCTCATATTGCATTTTAAAATATTGAATTATAGACTGAAGCTTTTGCCCCATGACTTTTGTTTCTTGTAACAACATAACATGAGGTTTCTTGACCTATAATTTATCTTTCAAATGTCGTTGTTTTCCTTTGCTATTCAAACCCCGTATGTTCTAGGAGAGCACTTTCATTAAGAATTTTTGGGTAGTTGTTGAAATACCGTTGTTAACAATATTATCTTGCCAGTATTAATCAACATTTCACCTACTAGCTGTATTGATTCCTGCAAGGTTCGTCGTCCTCTCTTTTTTGCTGGTTTTGAAGGAGGGGATGCCTTCTTGCCGACTTCTTGTTCTTGTTCTTGGGCTTCTCGCTAGGCTTGATCTGTTAGATAATGCTCAAAATTTTCCTTATACAAAAACTATCATTAAAAAACAAAAATAATGAAAAAAACCACGTGCAAATAATTAAAAAACAAATATCCATAAATTTACTGTTTTTTTTTTTAAATGAAACAATTTATAAATTTTAAAAATGAAAAACTAAATAAACTAAAATATTAAAAAAAAAAAAAAAAAAATTAGAATTTAATAAATTTAATAAAAAAATTTTAAATTTTAAAAAATAATTAATCTAAAATATTAATTTTAAAAACAAAATTTAAAAAAAAAAATTAAAACAACAAAAAAAATTAAAACAAATTAAATTTAAAATAAAAAATTTGAATTAAAAAAATAATAATTTTAAATATTTTGAATTTAAAAAAAAATCAAAATAAAAAAAAATATTAAAAATTAAAAAAAAAAAGAAGAATTTTTTGATCGTGGTGGCACCGCCAATCGACCTCTCGCCCAGGTGGCAGCGCAGGCCGGCTGCTGGGCGGGCGGGGAGGCTGCATGAAAATTTTGAATTAAAAAAAAAATATTTTAAATTTTTTGAATTTAAAAGAAATCAAAATAAAAAAAAAATTTAAAAATAAAAAAAAATAAAAAAAATAAAAAGAATTTTTTGATCATGGTGGCATCGCCAATCAGCCTCCCGTCCAGGTGGCAGCGGAGGCCAGCCGCTGAGCGGTCGGGGAGGTTGCATGCAACCCCCCGCCCACCCAACGGTTGGCCTCCGCCGCCACCTGGCTGGGAGGGAAATTTCGGGAATCGGCCTCCCGCAGCGAGGGGCTAATTCTAGGAATCGGCCTCCCGCCGTTTCTCGCAGCGGGGGGCCGATTCTGGGAATCGGCCTTCCGCAGCAGGAGGCCAATTCCGAAAATCGCCCTCTCGTCACGAGAGGCTGATTCCGGGAATCGCCCTCCCACGGCAGGAGGGCAATTCCCAGAATCGGTGTTAGGGTGATTCCCGGAATCAACCTCCCGTCGCGGGAGGGCAATTCCCGAAATCAGCCTCAGGGTGATTCCTGGAATCGGCCTCCTGTCAAGGGAGGGCGATTCTCGGAATCAACCTCAAGGTGATTCCCAGAATCGGCATCCCGTCGCGGGAGGGCGATTCCCAGAATCGCCCCCCCACGCCGCGGCAGGGGGATTCTCGGAATCGGCCTCAGGGCGATTCCCAGAATTGGCCTCCCGCACCGCGGGAGGGCGATTCCCGGAATCGACCTCAGGGCAATTCCTGGAATCGGCCTCATGGCGATTCACGGAATCGGCCTCCCATCGCGGGAGGGTGATTCCCGGAATCGGCCTCCTGCCCAGCGGTCGGCCTCCACCACCACCTAGGAGGGAGGCCAATTGGTAGTGCCACAATGATCAAAAAATTCTTCTTCTTTTTTTAATTTTTTTTTTTAAATTCAAAAAATTTAAATTTTTTTTTTAATTTAATTTTTCTATTTGAAATATAATTTGTTTTAACTTTTTTTTATTTCTTTTAATTTTTTATTTTATTTTATTCATTTTTTTTGTTTTTAATTTTTTTTCTTCTAAATTTTGCTAAAAATTTTTATTAAATTTTGTATTTTTTTTTTTATTAAATTGATTTTTTTTTTAATTTTTAATTTTTTTTATTATTAAATTTTATGTTTAGTTTTTTCATTTAATTTTTTAGAATTTAGTAAATTTTGTATTTTTTTTTTAATTTATTTGAATTTAATATTTTTTTTTAATTTTTTTTTTAATTATTATTTCTTTAATTACATAAAATTTTTATATTTTTTTATTTCAATTAAAATTGTGTATTTAAAATTAGATTTTTATTTTTTTTAGTTTAACTTAATATTTTCAAATTAATTTGTTTTTCATTTTATTTTTTATTTAATATATTTTTTTTTAATTTATGTTTTTCAATTTTTCAATTTTAATTGATTTTTTAAGTTTTTTAACTTTTTATTTTAACAATGTTTTTTTTTTCTTTATATTTAAAATTTATTTTTTATTTCGAAATTTATTTGTTTATTCATTTATTTATTAAAAATTAATATTTTTTTTTAGATTTAATTTGTTATTTTAATATTAACATTTTTTTTTAAATTTAATAAAATCTCTCTCTCTTATATATATATATATATATATATATAATTTAAATTTAATTTATTTTTTAAAATCTATTTTTTTTTTAATATATATTTTTTAAATTTAATATTTTTATTGTATTTTATTTTTCATTTTTTATTTTTAATTAATTTTTAATTTTTTTACTTTTAATTTCAATAATGTTATTTTTTTTTTGAGCTTTCAATTTATTAAAATTTAATATATTTCTTTAAATTTAATTTTTTTATTTTTTTTTATTTTTTTATTTTTTTTTAAATTTAATAAACATTTTCTTTTTCTTTTTTAAATTTAATTTCTATATTTTTTTTTTTAATTTCTTTATTTTTTAAACTTGTTTTTTTTTTAATTTAATATTTTTTATTTTGCTTTTAGTTTTATTTTTTTATTTCTATATATTTTGAAATTTTAATCTTTAATTTTTTTTTATTTTTTTCTTAAATTTTAGGTTTTTTTAATGTTTGAATTTTTATTTTTATTTTGTTTTTATTTTTATTTTTTCATTCCTATATATTTTTAAATTTTAAGCTTTAAAATGTTTTTATTTTTTAAATTTATTTTTTTTCTTAAATTTTAGGTTTTTTTTAATGTTTGAATTTTAAAAATTAAAAAATGTTATTTCTATTTTTTAAAATGTCAAAAATATGACACAATTTCTTTTTTTTTGTTATTCCATCATCAACTGGTTTTGTTTTGAGGGTGTTTTTTCAATCCTTTTTTCAAGAAACAATTTTGTTTCTAGCATAATTTTATAAAATGTTTAAATTTGACCTTCAAAAAAAACCAAGTGCATTCTGGAATACACTTTTTTTGTTTTTGGGGTGTTTTTTCATCTTTTTGCAGTCTTTTTGGGCTGTAGTTCCCGTTTTGAGGTCAGGTTACCTATTTCATCGGTAACAATGTTATTTTCAATATCTTTGTCATTTTCTATTTCCATTCCTTGCTATGACATAATGGTACTATCTACAATAGATGAGCTCTTGCTTCAAAAGTAGTCAAAAATACTTTTAATCTTACCATGATCATATAAATAATTCACCATTTTTGTATTACACTCTTAGTTGCCACACTAAGCAATCATATATCATCACGATGTCAATTGTTAACTACTAAAACCTTCACAAGAGTAGCATAAGACGATCACATTGTAGACACAACCTTATTCATATTTTCAAATTCCAGGATAATAGGTGACATCATTTTAATTTTTGGGGCTTAATATGTTTCTTCTGTACTTACAGAGCATCTAATGTCAACCTATGATGCATCTGCATGTCGCCCAAGCTGACCATGACATATTCTTGAAATTCCATCGATACCATGGTCTTTTTTTAATGGTGTTGAAGTACTATTTGTATAATAAAAGTATATTAGGGTTCAATGGACCAATGAGAGGAAAGTCCATTCCTCATAGACATTGGGTTCACATGTCGAACAACTGAAATTGTGTTAGTGTCATTGCCATCTTTTGTACTTGCTACATTTGGTGCCAAATTTTAAATTCTAGGTCATTTTAAACCTCTTTATTTGCATCTACTTTTGAATCACTAACAAGATATTTATACCAAACTATTTCTTTGTATACCATCCCTACATCCTTGAATATATCTGCATCCCCATAACCAATTCCAGGCATCATTGTTGTTGTGCTTTTTATTAAATGTGTTGAAAAGGATAAAATACCATCTAGAATTGGAAGGCATATCAAAGTTCATATGTGTTGTGCTACCACAATATCTTCTAGCTTTGTTCTATCCAAAAAATCCATGAATTCATTTGCAGGTTTCATGTGTTCTCTCAAAGTAGTACAAAGAACCCTTGTAACAGGAGATGAGTGTTGTGGTGAAAATTTGTTAAATGAACAAAAAAATATTCTGGCCACCTTGAAATGAAAATGGTAAGACGGATAAATAAAACTATTGCAGCATAGCCTTTATACCCTTTTTCTCATGAAACACCCATGTATCTATATTATGCAGAATATTATTTAAGAGACGTGTAGCATCGCGTATACAATATTAGAGAAAGAATTCCATGTTTGAAGACATTTTTTCAGTAGAAGTATCAACCCCTAACTCATATGTCGCCCTCAATGATATCCATCCATTGAACTAATTGTTTTTTGTTCTAAACAAGTCTCCATGGTAACATGCACAGAAGATCTAGAAATTTTTTGCAACAGGGATGTCAATTCAGTGCCAAATCCAAGTTTTGCAATAGTATTTAATATTTCAATTAATACATCCACCCCATTTCCCCTCAAAGAAGGATCGTTTTAGATCATATCATCCAAGGCAAGTGATAAGATCCTAGGAGTGTCACCTACCAAAGCCCTTAAGTAGGCTTTTGATGTAAAAAAATCACAAAATATCTTAGAGCACCACAATCATTAGTAGCTTGAAGTATGAGGTTATTAAGTCACAAAGCATCTAAGAATTGTGGTATACAATCTACTGCATCTACAGAAGGGAGGACACCAACCATGATGACATCCAAAAAAGAATTAGGCAGACCAACAACATCTATAACGGAATAGCAAGTTGGAACTTTCTAAATAAGATCAATGTGACTGTAGTTGCAAGTGAAAATACCCCACCACCAAAGTCCTTTGATATTCAAAATATAGTGCACATGAAAAATGGCAAAGAACTCTCTTCAGATCATATAGCCATGTAGTATTTCCAGGAGCATATGTGACAAGAGATAGAGCCCAAGGCAAAGCCTTCATAATAAGTCTTATATGATAATTAGCCAATTTTTCAGGCCGATAAATTTGCATTGCCTCTGACCTAGAAACATTTTTCTGAGGAGACTTCACTTGGAACTTGATTATGATTCTCCACTTTGCTTCGTTTCTCCTCAAAATGGCGGAATTCGAATGTGCTATGGTGTTGTCCAAGGCTCCTAAACACCTAAAGGAGGTTGCAGCAGGATCACTATAGTCCATAAAAGACTCAAGATCATGCAAAATAGTTGTCACCAACTATATATGTTGTGGATCCAAATCATTGAGAAGAGGGAGAAAATTTGGCATTAAACCCACATCCCATAATACAGTGCAACCAAAAGGAGAAGAAACTAGAACTGTTACAAGAGAAAATAGTGCTTCTACTAAAGATATCAAACAATAGGATGATTCACTGGAAACTTATTTCCATTTAGCTTAGGGGGATATCGGATATTGTTGATGAAATATTGAATATAATTGAGAAGATCAATATTATTAAAATGTCTTACCAAAACTCCACTCCCAGTCCTTCCAAAATGGACCTAACATTCAATTGTTTATTTTCATTATATCTTGTTGTGGATTGACAAACTCCATCATTGAATCTTTATTAGGGCCAAGAAGGCCATTCTCTTGAGACAAGCACTACCAATTCATATAATATCAAGTAGTTTCATATAACATGTCTCCCGGAAAGAGGATGCCTTTCTTGTTGAATGTGTGAGATTGAAAGTAGGGAAATTATTCAAGGCAGTCACCCTGCATCTCCAACTCCAAATGGATTGTGTTCTAGATCCAAATTTATCCTTTTCATGTTCCACCTAGCCAATCCCACAATTTCTTTCCATGCTAACCAATTACTCTGCGAAATTCAAATAACTGAGCCTGAGACCTATAATTTGGTGTGTTAAATTTTCTTAACCCTATAAACTAGAAAATTTATCTTCTACTAAATTTCCTTCCTATAAATTAATTAAATTTTCATCTAACTAAATAAAAATCATTGTTGGGATTTAAGAGGTAAATAAAATAAAATTAGCGGTAGAAAATTGGACACCAATACCACACATGCATACACAGAAAATATGCACATCAAAATTTGGTGTTCATTAAACAATATCTTATCATATAAGGGTTTCCTTACTGGGAAAATGGTCCTTTGTGGAAAATTACAATCTCCAACAGCTATAGAAATTTTTGGGGCACATGTGCAGGCTATTCTGCTAGAATTCTCCTAAGCACCCATAGGACTTTCCATCTGCTCAACCTGCAGTGCAGCCTTTCTGTCAGTTCTGTGGTTGCATGCACCACTTCCCACAACATGTTCAATAGTTTACTACTTCTTGTGGCATTCTAGACTTCTCTGCTCACTTTTCACAACACATAAGGCCCTACTGCAACCTACATGACTATTTTGAGCCCTCCACACAACTCACGTTTCTCTCTCAAGATGATTATGGCCTCACTGTGCCACTGTTTTTGTCTTACTTCTACTATACAAACTTATTGGGAATGATCCTTGTTGTAGAAATCACTCTGCTGCAGATTTCAGACCATATACACTTGGATGAAATTCCCTTTTCATCCAATCACATGTCTAGACACTCAAATCTGTTCGGAAGTACCTTTCTGATGTTACCATCAAAAACATAGGGAGGTTGAAGGAGATGATATCACACAAAGAAAAATCCACATGCACTTTCCCCACTTGTTGACATCATACTAGTCAAAACAGTGCCATCCATGGAGCATCACCCTCTAGACCCCTTGACACTCATATGTTAGCCAAAAGAGACACTTGAGTGGGAATATTGATAAAAAATGCCCCCTAAAATCCTTGGGGATAGTAACACATCCCAAGGGGCCAATGGAATACCCTTTTTTTACTGAGACCATGATTACAATCTCAAAATATTCTCTACTATTGATATTGGGCCTTGCTACACAACCAAAAATAGACATAATATATTTTAAATTCTAGCAGGATTATGCAACCATGGTCAACTTCCTCATAAAGGGAAGGTCTCGATGATGTTAAACAGGAAGTTTAATTTTTAGTTCCTGAAGTCACTAATTCTACATGGATATTGGAAAAATATCTAGACTAAAGGGAATACCCAAATATCTAACAAACAGCTAGGGTCGGGTAAATATCCAAGCTAAGGAATTTTATTTAGGAAGAGAGTCCAACCCCATCAGGAAAAAAATAGGTTTTTATTCACTAAACATATCACTTTATGCAAGGTTGATTATGTCTAAGCAAGCATGAGCATCATCAACTAAACTTATCTATGCATTATTTGTTATATAAAGGCTAATTTATTATTGAACAATGTCTTCTCCATAGTCACACATTTAGGTCCAGACTCCACAATAGTCAAAATCTCAAAAATGAAAGTCTAATCCACTGATTCAAAAGCTTTGTAAAATGAAATTTCAAAGAAAAGGGGTTACTAGCTAGTTTTTGTGCACATTTGAAGGTTTTACATGTCGAAACAGTGGTACTAAGATTAATTGTTTGTACAAAAAACTTGTGTTAGCATTAGAAAACCTTCCATGGCATTGCCTAGATCCTTAGAGTCTTTGTTTTAGCCATGATCTTATGTGCAACACTAAGAAATATAATTGGATGCCAATCACCAATTATGTTTGTGGCTGCTTTTTTGGGAATGTGTTTAGCAAATGACAAAAATTGTCACTAATCATGGCTCATGGCCTTGTAAAATTCACACTGGATGCTAGCTAGATTCTTTACCCAGAGACTTGCCATTCTTCATGTAGTTAAGTGCTACAAAATTCTTCTCTTTTGAGAAATCATCATTCTTCAACCTGCTTTAGTGACCAATAAAAACCTTATGAGGATTGACCCTACAATAATAATTTCTTACAGCCACTACATGATCCATCACGGTATAAGGAGAAAAATATTTTGAAATTTCAATTTCAACATACCTCTAATGTCAATTGTACTGCAAAAAAAGAACCATTTGCATGGAGAAATCCAAGATCCTCTTCATTGACACTTTTCTTTTAAAATATTCAAAATAAAAATTTTAGCCCTCATCTCCCATATGAATCCACTGCAACTTGAAATAAACTTAGGAACCCTTGGAAATATATTCCCCTCTCCTTTAACTCCCTCTGAACCATTATGTCCTACCATGCATCCTCGTCATACAGGGACACATTATGGAGATCCTCTTCAATAGCAACGCACACCTATTGAAGTCTACCTTGTTGCAAATCCTTTCTGCCTTTTGTGGGCCATCATCCTACCCCAACCTCTCATGGATTTGAAAATACAACATCTTTGGTTATAGCTTATGATCCAAGTAGATTGAAATGCATTTTTTACTATTTCTCTAATAGAAGTATGTAATGTCCCTAGGTAATTTTTGGCCTTGGAGTTCAATCCTTATCTAGGGTTTTCAACCAATCATGAAAAGAATCATAACAAAAATGCATATTTATCAACTCATATAATGGTAAGTACCCTTATGTATAATTCACTAATGATATAAAATATATCTAACAGACATCTGTTTCTTCAACAAACCACTACAAGTTAGGACTAACTACCTAATGAACAGTAGACCTGTACAACCAATACTATACCAATATAATTTTGACTATTATGTGAATTTTCAATAGATCAGTATTCCAACTGTAACCCACACTAGCACTATCCAAGTTTATTTGGTAATATATGAATTAAAAACTCACTGTCTAATTGTGTTGCCTCCAAAATTGTTTCTTGTTAAGAAGAGCTTGTGACAACCCTTAATCAGTGGAGTTTCCATATATGGTTGCAGTAGTCTCTTAACCTGTTCAAATCGTTGGTTAGATCTATAGACAATATCCTCTTGATCCAAATTTCACCTACAATTGTAGTGTTTATCCTTTTGCTGCATCACGTCAAAAAACTATAGGTTTTGGAGGGCCTGCTTGGGATGTTTTGTTATCCAAGACCTTTCCTGTAATTATTGGTGGGTGGTTCAAAGATTCATGTGATCACGTACCCCTAAAAGAGATATTTGATACGACCTTAAATACACTGAGGAGGAAGGATGCATAAATGTTATTCCCTAAATGCTTCATATTGGGCCAAAAAAACCACATAGTAACCTATTAATCTCCTGTTTGGTTGAGAACAACCTCACTGCCTCCTATTTGGCTTCAGGGCCTTGCAGAGGACCTTGTAGCCTTACCTTTCCTTAACCAATGGTTCTGATCTTGGGTGCACCATACACAGATCACAAAGGGAAGATCTTGCTGCCCAAAAAAGCTAATGTGGGCCAGACATCCAACAGAAAGACCTCATTTGTCTTAAACATGACTTATTAACCAAGAATAACCACTAAGAATGTGTCTCCCTGCTTGCCAAAATGAATCATAAATGATATAAAATATTATGTTGTAGGAGGTGTAAAGGAGAGAGGGGGGTTATCAAGTGTGTGATCACCTCCACCAAGACTAATCAAGAGAAGAAAGGGGTCTTAAAACTCTTAGAGCTCTAGCTCAAAGAAAACAGAGATAGTCAATTCCAAATCGATGATGAGAAAATGACTCTATCTCTTTATTTTTAGATTCCTCATTTGGGGCTCTCTTCCTAATTTAATATGATGGTTTACAAGTGTAGCCCCTAATTCTGCCTTTTTGCTCCAACTACCCAAAAACATTGGATAATGGGTTTCCTACTTTATCAACGACTATAGCCTATGGGGTTGGATAGGCTAGTTTGTCCTCCCTTAAGAACTTATTCAATAGGGAACATTTTAAAGTAGGCTAGGAAAAGGGTCTAACCTATATTTCCTTGACACCTCTATACTTAGAGAAGTGGGAAGGCTTGGCTTGATCGATATGTGTGCACATAGAACTAACATTGTTGTAAAATTAATCATTAGTCATGTGTTCCAATGAAAAATTAATAATTAGTAGATACTTGCATCACACCATGATGTAAATGATGTATACATAAGTGGCAAGCATGGCCATTATTGTCTTTTCCATGTAGTCAAGTGTGTTTGAATCCTTTAAGATCTTTGTTCATGCATTCTCAAGCATATATGGGGAAACTGTTAGGTAGTATCTTCGTATTTGCAGTGACACAATATGGATTATCAATAAGTATGGAACTTGTTTGTGTAATTAGTTTTGTCTTTCTCGGCATATTAAGGACAACTTTGGAAAGTTACTTTATTTATGGGTAAACAATTGTGAAAGAGATCCTTTTCATATGTATAACTATTTTTGGGACAAGAACATAGGAAAGTGGTTGTTGTGGCAAGATCTTGTCATTCTGAAAGATTTCAAGAAATTGATGGATTCTACCGCAATATGTTGATGATTCCCAAATAATGTTTGTTCTAGTTGAGTAAAAAATCTGGATATACTTGACTCCATTTGAAAGGATTGGAAATGTTCTCATGAGATACCATTTATGGGCACTATTGAACCAAGGAATTCTATGACAATATCCGACAACTCATTCAGTGGAAAGTCATCTCAACAGGGAAACGAATGTTTGAGACCATGAGTCAAGGTCACCCTAGAAGGATCAATTTCATTTCATTTGTCTAACGAGTGGTTATTGTATGGCATGTTGAAACTTTGAATCTATCATTCAAGGCCATTAATATTAATGTCTGTTTTAATCTTCAATTTTTTTGTTTCTTGTGTTCATTGGAATAATTCTATATTTGGGAGAAAATGGATGGTTCGAGAAGCACGTAGAACTGTGTGATTTTATCTGTCTAACAATCCATTCCTACTTATAGAAGTGACAGAGTTTGTAAAATTTTCATGAGATGAACACTTTCTTCAATTTGGAAGAAATTTCAATATTTACTATTTATATCAAGTTTGACTATGTAATTGTTGTCCAACGGTGCAATTTTTAGGTAATATGTGGGCAGTATTTAAGTTGGGGTCAAGGAGTGTTAACTGTTATTTCTTTTTTAGGCAAGCAACTCTTATTTGACTAATTTTTGGCAGCTGGATGTAACAACTATAATTATTAATGCAATATTTGTGCCATTTTCCCCTAAAATATTGTTTTCTAATTTCATGTCCCCTATATATATATATATATATATATATATATTGTATTACTAATTACTATGTAAGTGAAACCATCATTCAAGGATTTGATAAAAAAGGTATGTATTCATGATCATTTTTCTTTTCTTCACTTCCGTGTTATATTTTATCATCATTTGAAGTGATAAACAATTTTCAAGTTGTTGGAAATAAAAAAATCTACATAAAAATAAAATTGGGTTTTGACCCTATGGGGATTTGACCCCAATTTTATATTAATCAATTGTATTATCATTAGTTTTACTCATCTACTCTCAATTATAGGATGTTTTTTTATTATCTATTCGTTTCCATAGCTTCTCTACCCATAGATACAACACTTTAAAGTGCATGTACACTTGTGGGTGGCCCCCAAGGGGTGGTTTAACCTATTATTTTCCACATCTTCGTGCATTTCTTAGATCTAGAGATGCATAACAGCAATTTACTTTATCATCTACAACCATTTACTAAATTCTATAGAAATATATTCACCTCCCAATTTGTAAGGGCTCCTATCAACTTGGTGTTATTCGAAGAGTTATGTCTAGTATTTTGAGTGTCTTTATGCTTGCTGATTTGCATTTTTCTGTAGTCATATTTCATTTCAAAATTTCATCCCATGAAGACCTTGACAAGACCACTATTTTGGGTGGTAAAATCACCAACTGATTTGGACAATTCCTACCCACCTATGATCCAAGCCAATACATTTGAAACTAGGAAACCCATAGAGCATCAAAATGCATAAAAACCAAAACAAAATAACATAAAAATGCACTTCTATCTTAAAGCCTAATCCTAAAAATTTTCAATATCAAATTGGATCTGCAATGGCCAGAAAAATACCATAATGTATCAAACCAATGCAAGTCAAATAGCCTTTCTCATAGTTGGACAATACCTAGCATGGAATTTGGGTTCAAGCCCATGGGTCAAAATCGGCATAGATGCAATAGTTAGTTTTGGGGACAATGTCTTCCTGCCAAAGACACTTGTTTTTCAAATTCTAGAGGCACGTCAATGCACACATAATAGAAATGTTGATTTCAATTGAATGATAATTTGGAGATAGGGATGGGTCCAAGCACAGGATTTGGGACTTGAAGCAAAGCAAGACCCACAATCATTTAAGTGATTCCAATGATGAAATTTCTTGGTCCTATAACACCACAAGCATACATTATTTAACTAATTTGGGGCATTCTCTTTCAATGAAAAACCTAGAAACATCAACAAAAAATGGTGGTTCAAGAAGTTGTGTAGGAAGGGAATTTCATCCTCATTTTCTTTCTACTAATTACTCAGGCCAACAATATTGGGTAGAAAAAAGGAGAAACCAATTCCATGTTGTTAAACCAACTCCAAAAATAGAAGAAAAGAGATATCAACACCTTATAAATAAGCCACTTCAAGGGAGAAACCTCCAATACATTACATGAATAAACAATTCTTGGATGATACAAATGACAAAACCTCCTTTCTATAAATAGGAGTCCATGGAGCCACAATGTAATCCTAGTGGGGCCACAATGTAATCCTAGCCAACCTAACAATAATAATGTAAGGGCACAATAATAGCAATATTTGGGTTATAGGGGTACAAAAATAAAAATAAGGGGGGCTACACTAACATAATAAGGGACTACACTATTAATATAGGGACTTAACATGCCCCTCTCCTTCAAACAAGTGTTGTCCTCAGCGCTTGATTATTTCTTGATTCTTCTGTATAAAATTCTCATCCTCCCATGTGGAATCTTCTACTGGAAAGTTCTTCGACTTGATGAGATACTCTGAAATTTATCATACTATTCGAGTTCTTGTTTCTATGACTGCTTCAAAACTTCTTTCGATGTGATGTTGATCTTCATGTTGTTTCATTAGATTCTGCACCAAAGTTAGGTTGTCGTTTGAGAGTTGGAGAACTTGTTGTTGATGCTCAATGTGACCTTCCACTAATTTATCATCCATATTAGCAATTATTTTATCCTTAAAACCATCCAAATTAGCCTCCATTTCTACTTTTAAGCCATCTATGTCATCTTCGGTTGCTCTTCATAAGGTCAAAATTTGTTGCACTTGGTACCGTAATTTTGATATCTCATACTACATTTCTTCCTCTTCATGTGTCATAGTATAGATTTTTGAGGGATTAATGGGAATGGAATTATTTTTTGGAGGCATTATAGAACCTAATACTGATAAAATTTCTAAAATATGTCCTTGGAATCACTTCAAACTACTTTTTCAAAAAAACGTTATGCAATTTTAAAAACCAAATACACACCATTTTCTTGTTTTTGAGAAGCTTGATATTGAAACTATATTATCTATGTCATTTCGAATCCTCAATAACTAAAATTTAGCATTGAGGTAGCCCTCTAAATTCTTTTTCTAATGCCACAGGTCTGGCTGGATTTGGATTCTTGAAGGCCAAGTTTTTCCCATTCTCCTACGACGACCTAATTATTGACTGGTTCAGTAGAGCGAACTTGTAGGACTAGCCACGTGTCACCGTTTCCTCCTTTGGCTCTGAAATTGATAGAAAAGAAACTTCAGTCCGTGTACTTGTGGATAATTTTTACATAATTCCAATCCGATGCTCAAAGAGAGAGTTATGAATATTTTCCCATGATCACCTCTTTGAGATGAAATTCAGGAGCCTACAAAAGACCTAACCTCCACAGACTATATCTCTTAAAATATGGTGAACCAAGCTCTAAAATTTTGTGACGATAATTCTTAGGCTTTCTGCTTCTCTCCCTCAAAATGTGAGCTTCTGAACCTTCATATAAAAAAATTTATAGCGAAAAATCCATGATGACCAGCTTAGGTTAAATTAAGGAGTTTGCAAAAAGCCCTAACTTCCACAGATCATATCTCCGAAAATGTTACGAACCAAGTCTGAAATTTTTCGACCATGTTCCTCAGGATTTCGGCTTCGCACTCCAAAAATTTTAGGTTTTGAAACTTCGTAGAAAAAATTTATAGTGCAAATTCCATGATGACATGTTTGGTGCAATGAAACCCTAGAATCAAAATCTCTGATACCAAATGTTGTGAAACCAGCTCCAAAAATAGAAGAAAAGAGATATCAACGCCTTTGAAATAATCCATTTCGAGGAGGAAACATCCAATACGTTACATTAATGAACAATTATTGGATGATACAAATGACAAAACCTCCTTTCTATAAATAGGAGTCCATGGGGCCACAATGTAATCCTATTTGACCTAACAATAATAATGTAAGGGCACAATAATAACAATATTGGGGTTACAGGGGTAAAACAATAACAATAAGGGGGGCTACACTAACATAATAAGGGACTAAATTATTAATATAGGGAATTTAAATTCCATATCCTCTAACCACTACGGGAAGAATAAATATGGCACCTATCATAGGAGGCTTGCCCATTCTAATTAGGAATGTCAAAAATTTAGGACAAAAGAGCTCCAAAAGGAAAAATAATCCTTTATAATAATTGTTGAGAGGTTGGTGACTTATACGTTGATGTCAAAAATCCCAGCTACATTGACCCACACTTGATGCTAATTTGCAAATATAGCCTTGCCAGCAACAAGGAAGATATTTTTACATGGAACTGTCAAATCAAGCACAAACTAGCATATATGGTCATTGATAATGGAAACCAAAATAACCTTTTCTTGCTTCAATTGGAAAAAGAACTTAAGTTACCAACCTCAGCTCATCGTAACTCACATTATCTTGGATGGGTCAAATATGCACATTAGCTTGCGCTAATCATTTTACAATAGATGAAACTGTTACTAAAAGATGGTAAGATTTTCCCAATATCTTATATTCTCTTACAAACAAAGATGAGAAGACTTACAAAAATAGGATGATGATAACAAGTGTACCTAATTGCATAATTGTAAGTAATATAAGTGGCATTTAAAAAATAAAAGGAAGACTACAAAATAAGTATGCCACAAATGCAGATATGTATTAGTACATAAAATCAAAAATACAGTGAAGTCAATCGTTGGAGAAATCAATGGGATCATTGTAGTTATTTGTCTCCTAAACACGGGAGTTTCAATTAGATGTTTACAAATACACCCTGATACATTCCCACTTCCCACTTGTCACCTAGTATCATTTTCACCTCTTCCTCCTTGCTTACAACGAATTTTCGCTAAATTAGTAAAATGGAAACTAGTACGTCTTCCCTTAAAAGGACGCCACATGTTTGATATTGAAATGGGTGGTTCTGATATTTCTTTGGATGATGAATGTGTAAGAACACTAGGACCTATCATAACAGATTTATTGTAATTCTACATGAGTTTTCAAGAGAATGGAAATTCCTACATGCTCAAAGGTTCCAAAGCAACCATTAGAGAAATAATCATCTACCATTGTATGGAAAATCTTCTAAAAAGGGACCATTGTTTGAAAATGAGGGATATGTGAAATGTGACAGAAGACATATTGGATTCCATTTTTGTAATTAACTAGGTAAAGGACTCAACTATTTTATATACTTCCTCATTTATAACCTACTATGGGTATTTTTCATGGGACCATTGGGTCCATCAAAGAGGTTAGCCAAATTTTAGCCCAAAATAAAGAGTTTACAAAAATAAATTTATTAAGAGGGGCCACAAGTAACGGTATGAGATGGTCCACAAAAATAGAAAAATTAGTTAATTTAAAGTGACACCACAACAATCAATGTTGCACAAGGATTTTATTCATTGATATCTTCATAATACATTAGAATAGGATTGATTGTTCGTTCTGTGTTTCAGATTACACATATGAAATGAAAGTGCTTTTGGATTCCTTTAAGGTGGTTTGTTGGAAACGATCTAGCTTAGTAGTCAAGAGGGTAGGTATATCCCTCTTCTATGGGTTTAAAAGGGAAGGAGTAGTTTCCATAATCATCGGCATACAGAACACAAATATTAGGCAGGTAATGAGCAATTCAAGTCCTAGAAATAAGTATATAGCCAGTAACAAACGAAGCAAGTAACGATGCCGTAATGAAAATCCAGCAAGCAGTAATTGGATAATATTAGCTTATCCCCCCTAGCAGTTTTCAAATTCCATTCTTCAAGAAGATAATTCCACTTTCAAATGTAAGTTGGGGATTCAAATTTTTTCTAGCCTTTTATGTTATCTCACTTTCAGGCGATCATTCAATACGATAAGCATTCAACTCCTCTATCTATCAAGAAATTATCAGCTCTTGTGAGATTATATTTGGAGATGGATTAACGAGAAAGGAAGTGGGAAAGATTCATTCCCAATAGTCAAGTCATTCTTCTTCCGATGATGTTCCTACTATTAATTAAATATAAAAGTAAGGGCCTTGACTCGAACAATAAACATATCCCTATTATGAACTTGAGTAATGCTCTCTCCCCGAGGGATATCCTAGAGGTCATTATAGAACTCTACCTATAGATGGGTGTAGGGAGGTGGATCATCCATTTGATAGGTCATTATCGATGGCTGGAAGGCAGGGATAGAAGTATGCTCAAATGAGAAGTATGTTGATTTTATTATTATGCACATCATTACAAAGTTAGCAGATTAGTGTGAAAGAAGAGAGCGAGGCCAGTTATCTTTCTATCGTGAAGGAATATAGCTATGTTGATTTTTTTATTACGTAAATAATGATATAATTATTATATTATTTCGAAATAAGGGAGAGGCCAATTATCTATCTATCATGAGTAGTGAAAGAAGAAAGGGATAGGAGTGTATAGAGTTTGATCGATCACCCCTATATACAGAGTAAGAAATCAAAACATGATAAAGGATTGAAATTCCCCTACTATTATTGTTGAAGCCCTACCCTCTTGATTATTTCAGCATCGTATATTCGTTATCAATTCGGACACGTTCCCTTTATACATAATAACTCGTATGTCAAATTAAGGGATAAGAGTAGGCAAAACCGCCGTCAAATAAGAGGGTATACTACTTCTTGGTATAGACACATGATTTCAATTCCTCCTCTAAAAGTAAAATCTACCAAGTAATTTTATTTATAGCATCTATACATAATCGTGACTCACCATTCAATTCAATGGGACATGACTCACTTTGGTCCCACTTGGATTGACTAGTCGGAAAAACACTAAATTTATCTGATCATTTTAGATCCATAAAAGGAAATACTACATCTTGAATTTATCTATCCAATGTATTTATGTTCAAACTCATAACATATTTTCCTAATAGCATAACTGACCTTATACCCATTACAATACATGGTCTATCTGGGTTACTGAAACAACTTTTCTCTGTTCATTGTTCTCTCGCATTCAAGAGATATTCTCAGGAATCCAGAAGCCATTTCCTTTACTAGATATTTTTTCAAAGTCGCAAGTTCTAGAAGTATCATAGGGTTTCACCTCAGATATTCCTGCACTGTGAAATTCACATGCCCTCTTCTATTACCGAACATGTTTCCAGTCACACGGCTTCCAGGAGAAGCACTCAACCGCTTATGGTGATTAGAATTCATACTGGTACAGGAAGTGTAAGCTGAAACAATGATTGAATTAATAGCCCTAATTACACAGCGTGCAATGTTGACAACCAAATTCTTCATTTTATTGGACTGAGCATACCCATTAGGGGGTTTATCAGAGAAATTCTCTGCATGCCTATGATATGCTCGGAGTGCTCCTAATAAAACGAGATTTACCATGTTAAGCTTGTGGCTTAAGAAAAATAATTGATTGTGGCTGGATAAGGAAATACACTAATAAATATTGGTTAGGGAGCGGGATCTGAGGTAAGGATGAGAGAATGTGAACGAACCGAGTATAGACTAAAATAAAGAAAATACTCCTTCCTATACAGTGCCAGTAGATTTTGTTGAATCTCAAGTGCTCCTAAAGTGGAAACCTATTGCATTTTTATTTTATTTTATTTTGTGCATCAAACTGATTGAATTTCACTGTTGAATTCAATTTATTTCTTGGTTTTCTCATTATCAATGGCAACAAATTCCATCCAACAACATTCATACAATTCTATAACTTGCTGAAGTCCTAAACCGAAAGAAGGGAAAAATAATATCATGAAAATGAGAACCTTAATAATGCTCATACAAACACGTAAATAAAGAGAGTTTTTTGGAAAAGGTGGTCATGTTTCTCATGAGACCCCGCCATCCACCACCCCCCCCCCCCCTTCATCAATTTTGGACATTATTCATCACTCAGTGGATAGTGTGCTCTTAAAGTAAGAGCATAAGCATTAAATTAGTGTGAGATTTGACTTTTGCTAGAGTTAAAATTAACATATTCTTATGTGAAAATTGACATTAGGCTTACTACCCATTGTAACACTCATTGGACATGGTTGATTGAATTGTAGTAAAATCCAAAGGACAGAATAGTCAATATACCACATATCATCAAACAACTCTCCAAGTTTTATTTTGTGAGTTCTCGTTTGGAGATGAAACTTGAAGTCCCATCAAGCAAACCCCCTTCCTCAAAGAAAACATAGAAAGCTACAAAATTTTGGCCAACATACATTGCATCTTGCTTGCAAAATACCGAGTTAGTAATTCTGAATTCAAAATCCAAATTTAAACCTTCCCACTTTTGGATCAGTAACACACCCACAAAAGGACGTAGATTTATTTCTTTTTTTCTTCTTTTCCTCTTTATGTTTTATCTCTTCAATAGAACCTATATTAAGAGTCTCATATTATTTTCTAAATTTTTCATACAAATTGAATCGATCTATTGTATTAGACACTAGTTCCTTTTAATTGGGTCTGCTGAGGAAATCCATAACATTCAACAAATTTCTCCTGCTAACATAATTTTTTGTTATGGCGATGGAATCCTCTACATTGATTACTAAATGCCACCATCCATTAGGCACAAAAATCACATCCCCAGCCCTGAAAATGCATTTAATGGGCCTCTTCTTCTAGTGCTTAGTCTGTCCATCGAAATTCATGAACCACTCCATTAAGGAAACCAGAGACACAATATAAGCACCATCTGCATTAGGATAAATGGCTGGAGGGATCACATCTGGAGGAAATAGTATCCATTTCTTGGAGACCTTTATGACTACATTCCATGAAGAAGTGCTATTTGGGTTTATAATCAGGAATAACCTAATCTTGCTGGACCTACAATCAACCACATGTAATCTAGTCTCTCTGCCCCTATTAATGAAAATAGATCTTCTCTAAAATAAACAGGGACTTCAAAATATGATGCCAGGACTGGCACTTTGTCTCCAAATTTAGGGTCGAATATATAAAGGGGGCACTCTTTTCTGAAAAACTCAGCATAGACAAAGTATTCTTTGAGATTCATTCCGACATGACCTACAACAAATTCTACATCTCCAAAAAATTCACACAGGTAGCCTCTGTCCCACTTCTTCATTGCAGGGCAGTTGACCAATGCATCCTTGGTCAGAAGAACTAGCTTGTTGGGTTCCAAATAACAGGTTATGAATCCCAAGGGACAAATTATTTTTTTGATGCACACTATAACTCAAGAAATTCACATTTCATATTTAAACTATGTAAACTAGCACACGACCAACTATGAAATAGGTAATACGAATAGAAATTACTAACCTTCAATGGCACCTGAGGGAGGACATTCATGGGCCGATGTGCAACAATGTATTTGGATTTCCAGCAACCTTTGAAGGAAACATTTTTGTTAAGCTGATCGAGGACAAAAGCCCCCCAGAGGGGATCTTGATTGCTATGAAGGAAAATATGTCGTTAAGCTGATCCAGGACCAAAGCCCTCCAGAGGGGATCTTGATTGCTGAAAATGAAAATGTAAAGGATCTTTCTTGTTGAAAACGTAAAGAGCTTGTGCAAATTTGAGGCTCTTTCTCTAGAGATTGATGTTTTGAGGGGTCATTTTTTCTTATCATGGTATTTAGTGAACATAGTAATTTTAGATTTCGCAGGAAATTAAATTTTCATGGGTTTATTTTAGAGTAATTCAAGATTAGATTTTAACATTTGGTCAATTGTTAGAGTATTTTATGTTGCTATTTAAGGTTAACTTTTTTTATTTAATTTCTAGTAGGAAGTTAAATTTTAATGCGTTGATTTTATATTTTAGACTAATTCAAGATTAGATTTCAACATTTTTTCAATTTTTATAGTATTTTATTTTGTTATTTAATTTTTTTTTTTAATTTAATTGTTAGTAGGAATTTAAATTGCAATGGGTTGATTTAAGATTTTATAGTAATTCATGATTTTAACATTTTGTCAATTGTTATATTATTTTATGTTTTTATGGTAATTTATGTTGCTATTTAAGGTTAATTTTTTTTTTTTTTCATTTAAGCGGAGGTCACTTGATATAGAGGTTATATGTCTAAGGTTGTTGAAGGTTTAGAGAGTGATAATTTTTGCTAGAGAGTATCTTACTTTGAAAAATATCTTCATGATACATCACACGAGAGTATAAAATACCTCCCTAAGTATGTATGTTCATATAAAGAGGGAAAAATGAGATAACGTTTTAACATAAGGGGAATATACCTAATTTTATGAAGAACATTATTAATAAACTCAAATAGTTGAAGGTAGCCCATTATTGTTTTCGGAATAATGTCATTAATTAACAATCTTCATGTTGTTGTAGGTAGCTCGGAAATATCCTATTAGAAGTTAGTCATAGTTTGGTTTTCATTAGTCATTCGCATTATTCATTTTTAGTTGTATTACCTATTATCTAGTCATATATTTTAACTCGTGACTAGAATATTCATTTATGTTAGTTGTTTTTAGTTCGGTCACTTAATATTGCTCATTTTTTGTAATATTTCACTTGGAAAAGTTTTGGTGGCTAATTTTTTTAATGAAAGGACACAATTAAAATTTACTAACATAAACGACTAATTCATATACTTATTGTACTTATTATTTGGTGATATTTTTATTCTTGGACTATAGTAGTTATTTACCTTAATCATTATTAATGGTCACTTATTATCTAGTCCCGGACTAAATTAGTCATTTCAGTTAGTCACTTTTAGTTTTGTCATTTATTATCTAGTCGTATATTTTATTCCTAGACAAAATTAGTCATTTAAGTTATCAATTTTTAGTTCATTCACTTAAAATTTCTCAAATTTAGTAGTAATTAACTTGAAATAATTGCGGTGACTAACAATTTTAGTCACCTAGTCACTAATTTCATCATTTTCTACTAGTGTATAACATAAATCAAAATAATAATGTATAAATATGTACTATAAAACCTCAATTATCTATATCTGGATAAATTCATCATTTAACAAGGATAGGTCACTCATTACCATCAAAATTCCATGGGAGGAGACAAGAAAAAATTAAGGTTTAAACAATTGCCTCACTAGGAGAATAAATAGGAACCCTCATGAAATTTATCATACTACTCTCACCCTTCACCCAACATATAGAAATTTAAATTAGTGGTTGAAAGGGAACATGGGGAGAAATAATAGTTTTTTTTTGTGAAAATCACATTGTATACCTGAGAGGCGAAAAGCGAAACTCTCTAGGATAGATGAATTCAAAAGTATGAGAGTCCAAAGGTAAACTATAACTAAAGGAATCAATTGCTTCGAACTAGGGCATGAAAAAACCACATGTCATAAAAAATATTGGATAAACACTCCTCTACTACAAAATAGAATAATGAAAATCAAAAAAATGTAATTCGAAAGTTATATAAGACTATAGTTTCCCATTTGAAACCACAAGTGCTGATTTTCCAGAATTAAATCACCACCATTAAAATAATTGGTACAATGGTCATGTGAAGAGTGTGTGACGAAGGCCATGTGGACACTCTTCCATACGCTAAGTGGACCATGTCTTCAAAGTTAGTTATATGTGCTATACAAATATCCCACATGTGAATCTAATAAGGTGTTATACGATAATAAAATCCAACATTGTTAGGTCCCTATATTACTAGTATAGCCCCTTATTGTTGTTAGTGTAACCCCCTGATTGTTATTATTGTACCCTTATAACCCCCATATTGTTATTATTATGCCCTTAAATTATTATTGTTAGGTCGGCTAGGATTACATTGTGGCCCCACTAAGATTACATTGTGGCCCCATGGACTCCTATATATAGAATGGAGGTTTTGTAATTTATATCATCCAAGAATTGTTCATTCATGTAATGTATTGGAGGTTTCCCCCTTGAAGTGGCTTATTTATCAGACGTTTATATCTCTTTTCTTCTATTTTTGGAGCTGGTTTCACAACATTTGGTATCAGAGCTTTGGATTCTAGGGTTTCCTTGCTCTAAACAAGTCATCGTGGAATTTTCCCTATAAATTTTGTTCTATGATAGTTCAAAAGCTGAATTTTTAGAGTGCGAAGCCGAAATCGTGAGGAATATTGTCGCAAAATTTCAGAGCTTGGTTCGCAATATTGTCTGAGATATGATTTGTTGAAGTTAGGGCTTTTTGCAGGCCCCTGAATTCACTTAAAAAGATCATCATGGATTTTTCGTTATAACGTTTTTTTCTACAAAGGTGCAGAAGCTGAAATTTCTAGAGATATAAGCTGCAATCCTGAGGAACATCATCGCAAAATTTCAGAGCTCCGTTCGTAGTATTTTCGAAGATATGGTCTGTGGAAGTTAGGTATTTTTCAGGCTCCCGAATTTCATCTCAAAGAGGTGATCGTGGGAAAATCTTCAAAACTCTCTCTCTGAACATCAAATTGGAATTTTGTAAAAGGTGAATGGAATTGAACAGACTTTAGTTTTCTTTCTATAAATTTCAGAGCCAAAGGAGAAAACAGTGACATGTGGCAAGTCGTACAAGTTCGCTCTATTGAACCATTCCATAATTAGGTCATTATGGGAGATTGGACTTAAGGTTGTCTTGAAGAATCCAAATCAAGTCAGACCTGTGGAATTTGAAAGAAGCTTCATAGGAATACTACAATGCTTATTTTTAGATATTGAGGATCTATAACTATAGAGATAAGTCAATTTCAATATCAAACTCCTCAAAAGCAAGTAAAAGGTGTGTATTTTTTTTTCCGAATTGTATAATTCTTGTTTGAAGAATCAAGTTGAATTGATTCCAAGGGAATATTGTAGAATATATTTCAATATTGGGTTCTGAAATGCCTCCTAAAAAGAATTCAACACCCATTAAGCCTTTAGAAGGCTCTACTATGACTCATGAAGACAAAGAATGGAAACATGACATATCAAATTTACAAGAGCAAGTGCAACAAATTTTTCTCGCGCAAAGAGAAACAAAAAATGACATGGAAGTTTTGAAGAAAGGCGTGGAAACTAAGATGGATGGTTTGAAGAAAGGCGTGGAACCTAAGATGGATGGTTTGAATAATGGCATGGAAACTAAGATATATGGAAGGGAAGCTGGCATGGAATCTAAGATGGATGACATGGAAGATAAGATCGATGAAAAAATGGAAAACATGAAGAATGATCTAAAAGAAGACATGGAAGGTTTGAAAATTTTGATACAACAAATGTTTCCTAATGGTGAAAATATAGTAGAGGAAACTCATGATGAGAACAAAATAAATGTTAATCATGATTTCATAAACTCTAATGTTGGCGGGAAGAACCACCATATTCCAAAAATGGATATGCAAAAGTTTGATGGAAAGGATATTGTAACATGGATACTACAGATGGAGCAATATTTTGATTTCAATAATGTGAAAAACGCACAAAAGGTATGCATTGCAACTTTACATTTAGAACAAAATACATTTGTATGGTATCGATGGCATTGCCCTCGTAAAAAAATTGTCACATGGTCAATTTTTACGGAGGAAATGATAGCACATTATGAGGATACAAAGAGAAACACCTTATTTAGCCAATTTATAAATCGCAAACAAAAGGGTTTAGTGGGGGAGCATATTGAGGACTTCCAAAAATTGAATATAAGGGTAACTGATATTCCAGAGGAACACGGGATTGATCTCTTCATATGTACTTTAAAGGATAACATCCAACATGAAGTTCACATTTTGGAACCTGATTCATTGGAGAAGGCTTTCAGGTTGGCCTAAAAAATTGAATGTAAAATTATGGCGACAAGGAAGCTTACCACTCACTTCTATAAAGAGGGAAGTGTTGCTACTCCTAGATTTCCACAACCTACAAGGTTGACACTACAAAAATTGGAAGAAAAAAGAGCAAAAGGGCTTTGCTACAGTTATGATAGCAAATACACTAAAGTTCATAAGTGTGCTGAGAAGAAATTATTCTACAAATATTGTGAAAAGGATGAAGAAAATGAACAAGAAGAAGATATACACCAGGAACCAACCCTAGAAGAGGAAAAAATGAGTCCAACCATATTGTGTAATGCATTGGTAGGAATTACCACTCCTCAAACTGTCAAGATAGAAGGACATATCAAGAATAAAAAGGTAATAGTGTTGATTGATTCAAGTAGTACCCATAATTTATTCATTGTAAGGTAGACAGGGAATTGAATTGTTTCCTATATCTAGCACCAGAATGTCAAGTGATGGTTGCAAATGGAGGAACTATAAATTTCTCTGGAAAATTCCATAATATCAAGCTAACCATGGGAAATATGTATTGAATAGTCCAATGCTTTCCATTCCTATGGGAGGTGTTGATGTTGTACTAGGAGTACAATGGTTACAATCTTTGGGGATGGTAGCTTTTAATTTTCAAGAACTTTTCTTGAATTTTTTTTAGAAGGAAAGGAAGTCGAATTATAAGGTATTTTAGGGAATCTGGGAAAGATAATAAGCTCTAATGTCATGACAAAGCTTCTAAAGAAAGAACAACAAGGCGTAATTTCACAATTATGCTCATTAGAAGTTCCAACATCAAAATAATCTATTTCTGTAGATCTCCAAAAAGTCTTGGATAATCATTCCAAGATTTTTGAAACTCCCAAAGGAATCCCACCTATTCGTGATCATGATCATTTTATTCATTTGATTCCAAGAAGTGTTCCTCCAAACATCAGGCCTTATAGATATCCTTGTGTCCAAAAGAGCGCAATTGAACGTATGATTGCAGAAATGTTAGAGGTTGGTATAATTCAACCTAGTCAAAGTTCTTTCTCTTCTACTGTAGTATTGGTACATAAGAAGGATGGATCATGGCGCATGTGTACAGATTATAGGGAGCCCAATAAGCTCACCATTAAAGATAAATTTCCCATTCCTTTGATTGATGAATTATCGGATGAATTACATGGAGCAATTTATTTTACCAAATTGGATCTTCGTTTAGGATATCATCAAATTAGAATGAAGACTGAAGATATTCCGAAAACACCATTTCGAACACATGAGGGTCATTATCAATTTTTGGTCATGCCTTTTGGCCTTACCAATGCACCTTCTATATTTCAAGACTTGATGAATTCCATTTTCAAACACTTCCTTAGAAAATTTGCGCTAGTATTTTTTGGTGATATACTAATCTACGGCAAGTCTTGGAAAGATCATGTTCAACATGTTGACATGGTGCTCAAACTATTGCAGGAGAAACAATTATATGCAAAAACATCGAAATGTTTCTTTGGAGTACAAGAGATGGAATATATGGGCCATAATGTATCTCATGAGGGTGTTAAGGTAGACCCTAACAAAATTAAAGCCATTAAAGAATGGAAATTCCCCACAACCATAAAACAGTTACGAGGATTTCTTGGGTTAACATGGTATTATCACAAGTTTGTTAAGAATTATGGGAGAATAGAAGCACCTCTAAAAACATTATTGAAGAAAGATGGATTTTCATGGACTCTTGAAGCAACTAAGTCCTTTGAAAATATTAAAGACTCAATGTGCCTAGCACTGGTCTTAGCTATGCCAGACTTCAAAAAAACCTTTATTGTGGAATGTGATGCCTCAGGAAATGGAATTGGTGTTGTTTTAATGCAAGAAGGAAGACCCATTTCTTTTGAAAGTCGTCCAATCAAAGGAAAGTATTTACGGAAACCTATTTATGAGAAGGAAATGTTAGCAATACTGCATGCACTAAAGAAATGGAGAACTTACCTAATGGGAAGACACTTCAAGGTAAAAACTGATCATGATAGTCTTAAACACTTTTTGGAACAAAGACTATCTTCAGAAGAGTAGCAAAAATGGGTCACAAAGATGTTAGGTTATGACTTTGAAATAATCTACAAAAAAGGAAAGCTTAATGTTGTTGCAGATGCACTCTCAAGAAAGAATGAAGAGGTGGAAGCATTGCTTTGTGCCATTCCTATTATCCAACCAGATTGGATAACCGAAGCAAGAGATGAATGGAAGAAGGACAAAGATGTATGGACACTCATTCAAAATTTGCAGCAAGATCCTAGTACATCTGATACATTTAGTTGGAAAATTGATTCCTTATGGTACAAAGATCGCTTATATCTTTGTAATAATTCCCAACTAAAACAAAAGATTCTTCTGGAATTGCACACTTCTCCTTTAGGAGGACACTCAGGATTTTTAAAAACTTACCACAGGGTGAAGAAATAATTTTTTTGGGATGGCCTTAATCTGATATTCAAAAGTTTGTGGCAGAATGTTTGGTTTGCCAACAGAATAAAGTGGAGACAATTAAGACCCCGGGACTTCTACAACCTTTATCCATTCCAAGTCAACGTTGGGAGGAGATTTCAATGGATTTTATCACAGGTTTACCTAAGTCAGAAGGAAAGAGTGTCATCATGGTGGTAGTTGATAGACTTACCAAGTATGCACACTTTTGTGCATTATCTCATCCATTTAAAGCAAGTACAGTTGCTACTACATTTATGGACAAAATTCAAAAGCTACATGGAAGCCCAAGGGTTATTGTGAGCGACAGAGATCCCATTTTTACTGGAAATTTTTGGACCGAGTTATTTTCTTGTTTGGGTACTCAATTAGCTCATAGCTCATCTTATCATCCTCAATCTGATGGTCAAACTGAGATAGTAAATAAATTTTTGGAAGGATACCTTCGTTGTTTTGTATCTGATAAACAAACACAATGGGTCAAGTGGTTACCTCTCGCTGAATGGTGGTATAACACTTCCTTCCATACTGCGGCAAAAATGACCCCATTTATGGCACTTTATGGATATCATCCACCATCCATCACATCATATTTAAGAGAAAATTCGAAGGTTCAAGCAGTGGAAGATCACATCGAACATCAACAAGAAGTTCTCCAACTCTTAAAGGATAACCTGAATTTGGCACAAAATCGAATGAAACAACAGGCAGATCAACATCGCAGCGAGAGAAGTTTTGATGTAGGAGATTGGGTATTTTTACGGCTACAACCATACAAACAAATGTCCCTCAATCAAGCTAAGAAGGATAATAAATTATCACCAAATTACTATGGTCCTTACAAGGTGTTGCAAAATATTGGTACTATGGCATACAAATTGGAGCTTCCTGCTTCTTCGCGAGTGCATCCAGTTTTCCATGTTTCATGCTTAAAGAAGGTTATAGGTGAAAATATTCCAGTTCAAACAATATTTCCAGAACTTTATGAGGAAGGAAAAATCATATTGGAACCTGAAGCGGTCACGGAAACAAGAACTCGACAGCTACGGAATCGATCAATTTCAGAGTATCTCATCAAGTGGAAGAACTTACCCACTGAAGATTCTACATGGGAGGATGAGAATTTTATATAGAAGCACCCATAGCTACTCAAGCATTGAGGACAACACTTTTTTGAAGGAGAGGGGCATGTTAGGTCCCTATATTACTAGTATAGTCCCTTATTGTTGTTAGTGTAACCCCCTTATTGTTATTATTGTACCCTTGTAACCCCCATTTTGTTATTATTGTGCCCTTAAATTATTATTGTTAGGTTGACTAGGATTACATTGTGGCCCACTAGGATTACATTATGGCCACATGGACTCCTATATATAGAAAGGAGGTTTTGTAAATTGTATCATCCAAGAATTTTTCATTCATGTAATGTATTGGAGTTTTCCCCCTCGAAGTGGCTTATTTCTAAGGCATTGATATCTCTCTTCTTATATTTTTGGAGTTGGTTTCCCAACAAACATGAAATAAAAAACAAGCAAATATGAAGGAGCGTGGAACTGGACTACAATATATGAACTTTTTATGGTTCATAATAAGAAGAAAAGTTATTACATGGGTATTGGATGCGAAGTTAAAAGTAATTTTTTATTAAAAAAGAAAAAAGTGAAAATGTATGATGCGTTTCTATAGTAAAGGACTTCTTGAAAGATATTCTATAAAAAGGAAAAATATATTTAGAAATTCATTCTAAATGTAAGAGATATTAGGAGCATTATGAATTCTACTTATATACAACCTATGTCTTACAGGCCATTTTTTCATATCTACCTAAAAGTCCTTCAAACTGAATCAATGAACATCCATGAACACTTTTCTATAATCCCTTCATGAATCCCTAAGCATCACATATCCCAAATGTTAGAGCTTCTAGGAAAATTATATCAAAATCATTGTTGTGAGCCCCAACGCACTCTTCATAACTGAGCAACGACACTGCAATTTATTTGCTCTCTCTCCCAGGGTGCACTTTAGTGCACCCATCATAAATCATCAACCGCATTGATTCTATAATCTCAGGAAAATTTAAAAATATTTTCAAATCCTCTCTTTCCATAAGCCTCCAAGGTATTTTTAACTATTTACCATTGATAGAGATCTTAAATTCCCATCTAATCCTACTCTAATCGACCTATCTCTTATCCCTTGAGCTCATCCTCCCATCATATCTGGATCTCAAGCCTAGAATGGTAAATCCTAAACTACCACACTCATCCTATAAATTTACTTCCTTCCATAACATTAGGGTTGGATTTTGGAGATTGATAATGCCCTTATGATGTTGGCTTAAATGTAAAGGAGTCATCATATTCATGCATTATGGTTTATGTTCAGTTGTACTTTGTGAGAAGGAAGGAAAATTCAACTTGGGGAGACATCTACAAATTCAACTACTATTTATGGTTGTAAAATCTCTCCTATATTTTTTAATACAAAGAGTACCTTGTTTTCCTATATTTTTTGTGTTATGTTTGCACTCATGTATTTCAATGCCATGTTGATTCTATGAATAAAGATTCTAGATTATTCTACGTGGATGTTTTAGATCCTTTTCTTGTTTTAATCATATGTGCAAGTTCTAATTATAGCACTTGGAGCTAGAATTGAAGATAATAAGCGAGAAGGAAAGAAATTTTTGCTACAAATTCCAGATAGACTTCTTTCCCATTTTGTAATTTCTCAAAGGAAAACTAAAATATTTTTGTCTTTTATTGTTCTAGATTAGACCACTATATCTAGGGAATTTAACTTTGTATACAAATGTAAGAAAATTTCATAAAAGTTTGGCAACTCCATGGGGCAAAGATATTTTCCCTTAGTGGTTTCCTTTATATTAGCACCTCTTCACCTCTCAAAGTGAGCTTAAATGAATTATTTAGACATTTATTGATATTAAGAAAACATAAATGAATTATATTTGAGATTGGTTTGTTTTTTGGGTCGTATTTTGACAAAATTATCTCAACGCACTTTTTATTTTGTGATAGTGTTCCCGACTGCAACTTTGTCTTATCTCTCCATGCACTACAGTTCACTTTCTCCTAGCTCGCACCTGCGGTGGAGTGCACCTACTCCTCTTTTGCACCTACTGTGATCTACTGGGATGCAAAAAAGTTGCATTCCTTGCTTTTCTCTTTAATCTGCCTTGGTCAAAAAAAATTTCTTGATTTTTCAGTGTTTGTAAGTGTCTCTTAAAATACGTCTTAATCTTTGCATTTGATTTTAATTCCCTTTTGTAAGAATTTCATTTTCTTTTCAATTAGGTTGTTTGCAAATGTTTACCTTCATTTTTTATTGAACTAAAGAAATTTATATTACAATTATATTCTGTGTGATTTCAGTTCTCAATGTTCTTGTTGCATCTTAGTTTTCATTGCATTTTAAGATTAAGAGAAAATAAAATAAAAACAATTATTTGCATTTCATATAGGGATTTGATTTTGTTTGGAATAATTAAGTTGAGGAGATGGATTGTTGCATCACTTCTTTTTTGTATTGTTGATTGGTTTCATCTTCCCCTACTTAGTTATTTTGTGATATTAATTGCATCATAGCCATGTTTAGGTGGCATCTAGTTTTGAGCCTTGAAATCGAAACATAATTCAATATAAACTCTAAAATTCACTCAACTAAGCTAAGGAGCATTGAAAACTTAACGACACAAAAAGATTTCTAGGCTAGAGATGTGTTCTGACGTCTTTAAAAATAGGAGTTGCCATTTCTTATCAACATTACATTCTGGGGGTGATATCCCATTCCACATACATCATGTATAACATGTCGTTTGACACATACCTTCAACTATATCCAACAACACTCCATGTACTCTGAGTATATCAAAACACTCTCATCGAATGATTATGAATTAGAGAACACTAATACAGATTTCATTTCCGCATAACTCTGGGTATAATTTTTAAGTGAGCCATAAGATGATTTGAATCTAAAATTGTAATGAAAATCAGTTTGTAATAAATTGAGTTTAATTTTCCTTTTCTCTCTATCTATTTAAATGAAAACATAGATTAAAGAGGGAGAGATGAACAGTTGTTGAATTTGAGGAAAAGTTAAGAACTTCATTTTGGTGTAATTATTTCTCTCATATATTCTAATGAATGAACTTATCCATTGAGTTCTACATCTGCTATTTGTAATCTAATCTGAAATATTTGTCAAGGCAAAACTGAGTCTTGGGCAGTTGGCCCCACTACATTGGATGAGGTTTTTCCTTGAACATCAAAAGTAGTTTAGTTGTGTGTTTTTTTCTTTGAATTTTAATTCTTGTTCCTCAAATCAAATTTCCTTTTTAATCAAATAGCCTCTTGTTTGTTGCATTTTCGAAATTTGTTGTTTCCTACAATTTCTAGATTTCAATTTATTTACTGCACTAGATCAGCATTTGAGTTATGTTTGATACAATAGGATAAATTATCAATTCAGCATGGTATGGTTTAATTAAATATTGACTCAAGTCGTGTGATTAGCATAATTCTTTTCATGTCACTTAATTTCTCCATTCTAAATTTAGTATCGTTTTTCAAGTCTTACATTTGATTTCTTTTTGAATGAGCTTGATAGTGTAAAACATAATCATGTATAACTAGTATTAGTTTTCAGTAGTTTCTTGCATATATTTTACATAATCCCTTTAAAAAAAATACGTTTCTCAGATTGATAATTAATGTGTAAGTGATTAGTTATTTTTGTTAAGAAATTTATTTTCCCCAACATTTTGGTGTCGTTGTCGGGGAGGCGGTCAAATAACACTACCACACTAATATTTGGTTATAGATGCATTCCTGACTCTGAGAGGATTGGATATTAAACTCGGAAGGTAAGAACCTATGCATGCACCCTAGCTAACTAGTTGTGAGGTCTTCTCTCTATATGCAGTTTCAGTCTATATACCAAGAATGGATGAAAGTAGGAATCTTAGAGGCTGAAATTTGAAGAAATATTATGATCTCACATAAGTGGTGATATAAGTACCACCCACTCCACTAACTAATTGGCAGGAACATTTGAAGGAGGAAACTTCAAGGCTGGTAAGAGTTCTAAGGAAATTTCCTCTCGTTTTTTGAAATTCTTTGTAAGAACAACTGTTATAAGACTTGAAACTAGTAAATTTGTAAAAATAATATCATTAGCTCTCTGAACTCATAATTGAGAATTTTGCAGGATAATGAAAATAAGGAATAATTTGAAGAAGTGTTTGTTCATTGGTGCCAAAAGAAGCATTTTCCAAGAGTATGGAGGAAACATATCAAAGATATCGAGAAGCTTATAAAAGTTCACACCCATGGAAACCATGGCCGACATGTATCTTTGAAAACTCTATCCTTTCATTTTCTTACTTACATGGATATTCCTTTCATATTGAATCACAAAATAAATTTTTTTCTTACCTATCAAGTTCAGACCTACAACTCAATCAGCTACATCGCAATCCCCCATGCCTTATAAAATTTCCAACTCAATCCATCTAAAGCATCCATAAAAATAAAGTAGTATAGCATGCTTATAGTGTTGAACTATGAAATTTATCCACCCTTCTCAGCCATCCTATTTTACTCGCACCACTACATGAAACTTATATTAGGTATGGGAGGGATTCAAATCCAAAAATTGGAGAATTCATGGAGGAAATTCATGATATGAAAACCATGGGAAATCAAGAGACTCAAGGCTATATTGAATATTGGTTTCACTCCATCATTTGTTTGCTACATCACTCCATACTTTGGAAAAAAATTTCACCATCGTTCCAAGGGAACTTAGTCTCTCCTACCCTCGTATTTATTAACGCGCATTTTTCTAATTTGGGTATGTAAATACTTTAGACCTTGTTTCAGAAATGGTTCCATTGGAATTACTCCTATACATAGAGATATTTCATATTTTTCAAATATAGTAGGTTAGTGAAGAAAGTAAAATAATTAAGTACGTAAATAAATAAATTTCTTTATATGTAAAAATATTGTGTCTGCTACAGTATGTTGTGTCAATCAAAATAAGTGATATATTTTCGAATTCATTTGTCAATATAGACATATTATATTGAAAATCATATTTCTACAAACTCTTATCACCATTTTGGAGAATTTTGTTTTTTTTATCATATTTCATGGTATGTGGGCTTGAGAAAATTACTAAAAACACAATCGGGGCAGTCATGTTTTGAGGGATAAAATGGGAATATTTTTAAAACATGTTTATATAATAATTATCCCTTTATGTATAATTTCTAACCCAATTTGAATCACTCAATTTTTATTTGAAATGAAAACGATATGACTAAAACATTGACGGGGTGTCTAGTAGGCAGCTCAAGGACAAAGTTCAGACAATCAATTTTTGGAGTCTTAAACGAGTATATTTTGGAATACTTTTGTATGGTACATTCCCCTATGAATATAGTTTACAAGGAAATTTTAATCTCTCAATTTCTATATTGTATGAGAAAATTATGACAAAAATATTGACTATCTATCCTAAATCAACACAATTAAAACTTTGTTTTCTCGATTGTTTCTTAGCACGTTTAAACCATCAATTCTTCCTGTATTCAAAAAATATTTCTATTTTGAATATATAAAGGAATCTAATTTAATATACAATTTGAATTAGTTCAATCCATTATTAAAAGCAATATTTACGCTGAAAATATTGGTTGTTGGTATAAGTTGGGAAATAGAAAAAACTCTCTTATGCATCTAGTTTTGAGCATGTTTGACATATCTTTACATGGAATTTTTAAAATATGTTTCTATTGGAGATATCTCTCTATATTTATTTTTATTTGGATTTGGAATCACTCAAATCAGATAAAAAGAGGAGAAGTTATGACTAACACACTGCTCGTTAGTATGGTTGGCCACTGCTCTCCCGTAGGTAACAAATGCATTTTATTTATCTTTCTGTAGATTTTTTTATAGAGTAACTACCTGTAATTTGTTTTCATGTCTTGGATTAGGAGAGCTTGATTGCCTCTTTTCTTCCATGATTTCATGTTTTATTGCAGGTAGATGCTCGCTTCCTTGCAAGTCCCAAGAGAATAAAGAAGATCAATTTATGAACGAGTGATTCTTGAAGGAAATGTTAATGGAATAAGGGAATCTAATACAAGAATATATTAAAAAATTGAATATCATATCATTTTTTCTTTCTAGATTCATTGATCTGAACATAAATATTTTTATCATAAGAGCTTACTCCAAAATTGTTCTCGTTATTTCCAACCAACACAAAGAAGACAACGTGAAGAATTTTTCATTACTTTACAGATTCATAATGGGAGGAATGAAGAATTGATCATCTTTTGAATATCAAAGTCATTGCTGCAAAATCATTTTTCCAAAATATATTTTTTTCCATTCATTCACCATTGAAAAATTCTTGTTCCTAGAAACAAATTGTGAAACAACATTGTTGCACACAAAATCACAGTTGTTGTAACTTAGGTTATTTACTTATTTATTATTTTTTAATAAAGTGTTGTTTATTTTTTGATTTCTCTTATGTTTTTTTGTTTTGGGTGTTGTTTCCTTCAAAGTAACAATTTTTGTTCCTTCATCAAAATAAAAGAAGGAAATCCTTGACTTTTACGTTTTTTCTCCACACCTATCCATTTGTTCCCCAAGTCTTATCAAGTATATGGTTTCTTGATATCTAATACTAAAACACTCTTATGGTAAGTATTGACAGGAATGATTTACTATTAATTCCTCAGTATTTTGTAAAGTGACTATGACTGTTGGATGACTAATCATTCTCCATGTCACCTCACTAGGATCGCCTATTGAGTAAGTTTTTGGCAGGGATTGCCATTGTCATAATTGATACTTCATATGTACAAGATTAAACTGGTACGGGTTGTTTCAAAGTTGTAATATGCAACAATGGTACTATTGAATACACAAATATTGAATCATAATTGTTGCTACCTTAGTTACAGTTGTTATTTCCCGAGTCATAGTTGTTTTTTCATGACTCACAGTTGTTTTTCCCTTATTCACATATATTGTTTCCTATCTCACAGTTGTTGTTCCCTCAGTCACAACTATTTTTCTTGACTCATAATTGTTCCCTCAGTCACAAATGTTGTTCCCTGACTCACAGTTGTTTTTCCCCCAATCATAGTTGTTTTTTCTTGGCTCACAGTTGATGTTCCCTAAGTCACAGTTGATGTTTCATGACTCACGGTTGTTTTTCCCTAAGTCACAATTGTTATTTCCTAACTCATAGTTTTTTTTCACTCAATCATAGTTGTTGTTTCCTAACTCACAGTTTCTCCCTTGGTTACAATTGTTGTTTCCTAGGTCACAATTGTTCTTCCCTCACTTACAATTTTTGTTTCTTAGGTCACAAGTATTGTTTCTTCAATTACAGTTGTTTTTACCTCTATCACAATTGTTATTACCTAACTCATGGTTATTCTTACCAAAGTCATAGTAATTTTTACCTCAGTCATAACTATTATTATTAATTGATTTTCACGTTCAATTCAACACATGTAGGTCATTTCAATTTCTTTCTACTTGGTGAATGGGATATACTTTTAGTTTTATAGGTCCTCTTTTACATAATGATTGGGTAGTAAATTTATCTTGGTTTATCTATAAACATGATATTATTTTCAAGGAATAATTATGCAAAGATCATTTCGTCATGCCAACTTTCCACTTTCCAAATTTTTCAAGTCCTTGATCTTGTAAAGTTAATGATGATGACCACAAAAATGTACTTAAATATTTTCATCACTATCTAATGAATTGTTCCTCAACCCCAATCTTAACAAAGAAAATATATTTTCCCAATGGGGGTGTATCATCAAGGAGCCAAGTGGTGGATATAAGTGTGGGCAGGACAGGCCTATCACCATGCGCCATAGATAATAATTAATCACCCTCGTCCGAAGGTAGTTATGGTGTCTTGGGAAGAGAAGAGGCATAGTGGGAGTCGAAAGCTTATCAAAAATTTAGAAAAGGAAAATTTGATAGTGCAGTTCTGGGAGATGGTGAAAGTTTGTTGGGAGGTCTCCCCCCCTGCAACAGAATTGGAACTCAAGTTATGGCTTGAGCATCGATCGTAGGGTGCATGTTGGCAAGAGATGGAGGTGGCGAGCTGGGGATGGTGGTGAAAATGCCTATGGGATCCTGGTAGCCTAGTCTCTAAGGAATAGAGTGCTACAGTGGATGTGATTGCGGTTGGGCTCACGATAAGGAAGGAGCCCAATTCGGTGTGCCTACTATGGAATTCTCGGTTCACAGTGGGGAAGTGTTCTGTGGTGGTAGTGGAGGAGACCAAGGAGTGGTGTTGGTGTGGTCTCAGAGGTCATTCTAGTCCACCCTCTGTCTAGGGCATGTGCAGGTGGAGGTTCCTCTCTGTCGTTGGAAGAAGTGGGGACTACATATTCATGATGTTGGTATTTTATTGCGAGCTAGAGGGTGCTAGTGGCTCATCAGGGGGAACGAGTCTAATCCATTTCACTCCAATTAAGAGGGCATCTCTCCATGTGGGTGACCAAAATTTTATCCGGGAAGAAGCAGGGTGTGATAACGGCAAGTATATGCCACGACAATGTGGTCAGGCATACAAAGGCAATCTCGGGAGGAGAGTGGAGGAGCTAAGACCAAACGGGGACTGAATATTGGATTCAAATTCCACTAACAGACAACGCTTTGTGGCTACCATGGAATTCTCTCCATGCAGGTCATCTAGTCAAGTCGACGCTTCAGTCACCTTGGATGCGATTTCAGTCCAATTGCAACAAATTCAGCTCAATTAGGATAACATGCACGAACAGAGGTATGAAGAATGAAATGAGATAATTTTTTACATTAATGGCATTCAACATATGCAAAATGAAACTCTAGATGATCTAGAGAGTCTACGCCATCAGTTACGACATTCTCACGACTACCTCGGAGCACTGGAAATCCAAATCAATCACATCGACTACCATGTGCACAAATGTGTAGGTTTCTTTGCAGGACCACCAACCACCCATCAAAATGATCCTCCATGAAGCTTTGTATTTTCTTATTTTTTCATAGTTTTGTAATGAAAATAACTAATGCCACTATTTTCCTTGGCTGGCACCCTAGACAAGTATGGCTCTTTTTGAAACTTGGGTTTCTTAGTTGTACCTCAACAATGCTCTTTTGCGATGTAAATTTTGATCTGATAATTTAAATTTGACTTTGATCGAAAATATATATATATATATATATATATATATATATATATATATATCAATGATAATTTTAATTTTATTAGTTTTTTAGAAGAAAGGCTACCCAAGTTAAAAATAGTTACTAAAAAACTTTTTACTCCATCCCTAGCTCTTAAGGAGTTGACCTTCCACCCCATTTATTATGTAACATTTTGTTGATTTAAAATAATCATAGTTGAATTTTAAATATTCAACTTGAGGATAGGAGGTCTCATCACAAGCTGAAATACCATGATAATAGTTCTTAATAAAGTGACATTACCACTACTTGTCACCAAGCCACGGTAATGGCCTTTAGTCGTAAAGCTAAAGGACAAAAAAGGTCTCATCACAAGCCAACTTGTTCACTTTTATTAGCTCTTGTGAGTGGAATTGTTATTAATTGGCTACTAAGCAAGGAAAATGATCTTCAATAGACATTTAAGTAAATTGAAATTCTCTTGTAACTATGTATTTATTTCTAACAGATGGGACATTGGCTTCTCAATGGGTTAAAAAGGCATCCTTGTCGAGGCTATGGATGTCTGCTGGTAGTAGTTGCCATGTCTATGGTATAGAAGTTAATTAAATAATATGATCTTCGTGGTTACCTTGTTTTCTCAAAAATAACTGGTGACAAAGCATATTGTTGCATATATAAGGTTTTCTACAATTCACGATTTATGGGCTAATATTTAATAAGTTATTATATAATGTTGTTTATGGTTTACATTTATTAATGAGTTCAAAATATTCACTTTACATGTCAGTGATGAAACTTTTAATAAATTTGACATTTGACATTTGTATCGTCTAATATATCATTCCTTTATTATACAAGTTTCATATCTTTAACCAGAGATAGTTACTTTTCCCAATGGGCGCCATTTATTCCTAGCTTAACAACACTACTATTATTTTAGGGTAGAATAAATAGGCATCATTCGGATTGTGAATCTTAGGAAATTGTTCAGACCTTCAGAAGCAAAGACTGAGATAAATAATTCTCACCATTTTTTTTTCTCATAACAACCAAAGCTTATGGTTCTGGGGAATGCATATCTTTCTCATCATTTTACCCTCTTTTATTACCTTTTTATCCATTATTATCCCATGGCATTCACAACATGATTATATTACTTTTATATATAATGAGGTAATTAAGGTGATGAATTATTGATTGAGGCTAATCAAGAGATGTATTTTAGAAATCTTGATGACAGAGAAACTAGTTAGTTTGGGGGAAGGAAGCATTCCTAAACTTTATGATTACTTTTCTTCAGCTTGCATGGCTTCTACCTTCAGCATCACTTTCAACAACAAATAAACCTACATTATCTTCAACAAATATCGATCCACCCATGTCATTCCACATTTTTACGGAGGTAAAAATTGACGTAAAATACCATAAGTTCTTTATTTATTAAAATTTTAGGAGAATGTCATCAAAACCCACCGAGCATTATTTACTCATATTTTCAAATCATTAGTTCCACTTCTTCACCACTTCCCATATATTTTAGAAGACACAAAATATTTTAGTTTGGGGAGTGTAATTTTCATTAATTTATTTATCAGGAATATGCCATTAATACTCCTTATCATCCATTGATCTCCTTATTCATTCTCAGAAACTCCCTTATTCCATGTTTTTTACACTATGCCAAGCTTTCAATAATGATTTTAGAAACTACCTCAAATTGTTTTCTAGTGCAGCATGAGCAAATGATAATTCTCTAGTTTTGGGGCAACATTGTTATGCATGATGATTATTTTCTCATTTTCCTCATGTAAGGTGTAACATTTCATTTGTATATATTGCATAAATTGATTCATGTATATCTTTAAAACCATCAACCGAATCCTTCTGATTTTTGGACAACAAAGAGGTATCATTAAAATTCAAAAACAAAAAAAGTTTCAAGATAAACCAATTTGTAAAATTCAAGAGATCACGCACTATTACCTACGACATTGTGTTGATATATTGAAATTTTTTTATTATATCTATTTTATTTTCATGATATAGAAGAATTATCGTAATAGGAACAAACCTGTAAATTTTCAGTAAAAGTTCATTTACAATTTTTGAGAAGTTAAACATGATCACCTTCAACCATTTTTCTTATATCTTGAAATATGTGCATCAAATATATCTATTTTTTTTCTTGAAGAAACATGTATGTAGTAGAAATTTTCTTGCAAAATTTCACCAATATTTGGTTTGTAGTTTTTGATAAAATTGTTAATGAAGTTTGTTGTTACTTGTATCATATTTTGTTGCAACTTCATATATATATATATATATATATATATATATATATATATATATATATATATATATATACACATGGTTGAAATTCAATGTGTAAATTGTTATTGCTTCACCAACATTACTTGAATGGAACAACTATTGTTTTAAAGAATAATTTGGGGGAGAAGCCTTTTGTTACATCAATATCATTATTTGGGGTGAATTTTTTTATTATTGTAGTATAGCTTGATTAATACAAAGGCATTGAGTTGCATGAAGACATGCAATAATTGAGGGGGAGGGGTGGGGGGCGGGGAGCCTGAATCAGTTTTTAAAATTTACACAGAATTTTACTTTTCTTTACCGAATACTATATGTGACTTTACTTAAGCCAACTAGTGTATGTACGCGCCCTTCATTCAGGAATCTAGCGTTTTCCCGGATAACTTATAATTCAGATAAAGCTTTAGTAAATTTACTTAGAGGAGTGCATTAATGATTCATCAAACAATTAGTAAGTAGTAAACATGTGCAGTAAGAATAAAATAAACCATCACACATAATAAAAACACTAATTTTCTTTACTGAATACTATACGTGACTTTACTTAAGCCAACTAGCGTAAGTATGCACCCTTCATTCAAGAAACTAGTGTATGCCCGGATAACTTATAATTCATATAATTATTTAGTAAATTTACTTAGACCAATGCATTAATGATTCATAAAAACATTAGTAAGTAATAAACATGTGTAGTAAGAATAGAATAAAACATCACACATAAGAAAAACACATGAACACTAGGATTTAAGGTCGAAACCGAATGTGGGAGAAAACCATCACTGTTGTCATCTCTATCTTCAATATTTATTATATAGAAAAATTCTTACAATATTGTATTGATGCAAACTCATACCAGCATTCAAGCACCAATGTGTAGAATTTGGAAATCTTCACTCTTTCTCCAGCTACTACTGGAAGGGAGCTCCAACCCCCTGATCTCGTTTACTAGACACCACTGGGAGGGAGCTTTAACTCCCTATTCTCGTTTACCATCCACTACTGGAAGGGAGATACAAACCCCTGATATGATCACCAGCTCCTACTGGAAGGAAGCTTCAACTTTCTCACTGAAGGCTCTAACCCTCAGCACCACCGCAGACTATGTTTCATAGATTTTCACACTAGATCCACTGGCTTCAATACACCAAAACTTGTAGGCCTATTTTCATCACATAATCCACACTAATCCCTTTAACATTAGATAAGATAAATATAAAAACTGAAACGGATTAATGTACCCAAAATATTCATTCAATTCTTGAAAAATACATTGAACTAAACAATCACTAGTCACTCGAATACTGAACCAACCACTGAAGAAAAAAATCATTTAACTAATCACCAACTCAATTCATACAAAATAGTGAGATCATTATAACCCAGATATCGAATCTAAACCCAGACTACTGTATCAACACACTGAATCAACTGAAACCCTAATCATTCATAAAACAAAATCTATACTCTACTTCACTTAAGGCAACCCGCATGTATACAATATTTTATGTAGAAAAACATGCGTACAAAACTCAATATACTAAGTTCTGAAAATTGTTAATCTGAATCAGTAATATAATTGGACAAAGACATTCTGCAATATTTTGATAGGTTACAGATCTCTGAAACCTAATAAAATTAGAAGGATCAGGTATATTTTCAACCAATCAACATGCAACCAATTTCAACTTCATCATTCTAACAGATTTACTTCAGACATTATCACTAAACCTAGATCAAGATGAAGACATCATTGAGAGACAATAGAAACACATTAGCACTGGTCAGATATTTTCTTCAATTTTTTTTTAGCAAAACCCTCGCTTGCATACGCACCTTCCACAAGACCTATCAACGTATATAAGTGATTATCCCAGAACCAACTCGCATATAGATTTCAACATATTACTTAAAAAATACGTGACTCTGCAGAAGAAAACCCACGTGTATACACGCCTTCCTCGTGTCAAGTCCGCTTATAGATCCATAAATATTTTGGGACTGCACAATACTTAAAAACTTCAAACTTACTCACATCATACCCCTCACTACAAAAATCATGCGCTAGGCCATAGATCTAAACATATCATGGAAATATAGTCATTTCAACTCTAGAGATCCTAATCCATCATTGTGTTTATGGGTGAATCACTATTTTGGATATATTAATAAACTATATCCCATACCATGCAAATATACTTCATATTTAAGTATTGATTCATTAATCTCACTCATTCACGCTTAGAACTTTGATCTTCACCTCCTTATATAGTTTGAGCCTTAGCCAATACCATGAGCCAAAACCACACAAGTGGCAATAGTATTCTTCGATGGTATCAAATAGTCGTTACTGAGCTCAATATTATGGGCTAATACCATGGTAAAAACCCTTGGTATTGTTAAAATTAGTGCGCCAACACATACGTGACTTTGCTTCTTTGTATCCAAGTGTATACATGACTCTTCTACACCAAACCTGTGTATACACTACTTTTTCTTATATACACAACTTGAAATCATTGAACTTGCTATACACATGTGTATACGCAGCTTCCGTTCAGCAAACCTACGTATATACATGATTTGAAAATGTGTATACACTTGCATATATGAGCCTTTCGTTCATCCAACCTGCATATACTTCCTAAAACTTTACCTTCGTCATTCCTCTGTCACTGAATGGTATTCCTTTCTCTGTCACATCTAAATTGAATTTTATACATCCATTTTACATCTTCAACAAGTAGGTTTTTATCAAAACTAAACTCATTCAGTAGGTTTCCATAAAGGACAGAACAATACATCATAATGTCGACAGTAAAATGTCCAATTTTGGCGAGATGTTGGGTTGATAATTTATCATTATTATTATCACCTTTTAACTTCTATTTCAGCCATTTCTAACATTATTTATCATTCCATCTATCATATAATTACATTACATAATTATTTATGCTCTTTTGGATAAGTAATACTTGTTCTCCTTTATTTTAAATAAATTGAAGATTATTATGCATTATTTTTCCAATGATGGTTTATTAATGAATTTTTTATATCATCACTCATTATTTTAGCCTCCAAGATCTCTTCCACATTTCAAATTTGATCTTCAAATCATAATCAAATATTCTAACTCAGAAATTCGTTGGGATAAAAAGTGATAATTATGTGTTGGGCATTTCGGGAAAATGAAGATGATTCTTGAAAATAGGAGACACGGATTTTGTGTAGAACAGAAAAAACTAGTTTTCTAATGAGAATATTTCTAAAATTATCTTTTCATTAAAAGAAACACAAGGTTCTTCGAAGGTTATTTTCTCGTATTTCTTGTTGTTGTCATTTTAAAAATTCTCGTAATTGCAATAATAGATTTGACTTGTTCCAGCTGAATTATGATGGAGAGATCTTCCAAATCTGATACTTTTTATTTAGATTATGTAATCAATCAAAAATTGTAATTGAAATAATTTTGTAATAAATTTAGTTGTAATTACCATTTTCTCTCCATGTACTTAAATGAAAACAAAGATCAAAGAGGGAGGGATGAACAACTTTTCAATTTGAGCGAAAGCTAAACACTTCATTTTGGTGTAACTATTTCTCTCATATATTTTAAAGAAGGAAAATATGCATTTAGTTCTACATCTATTATTTGTAATTTGATCTAAAATAATTTTCAAGGCATAACTGAGTCTTGGAATATTGGGCCCATGACCTTGGATGAGGATATGCCTTGAACATAAAAAATAGTTTAGTTATGTGTTTGTTTCTTTCAATTTCAGTTCTTTTTCCTTAAAGTAAATTTACTTTTTAATTATATAATTTGTTGTTTGCTACAATTTCTAGATATCAATCTATTTACTACACTAGATTAGCATTTGAATTTGGTTCGGTGCAATAGGTTAACTTTATATTCCAGTAGGGTATGTTTTAATTCAATATTGATTCAATTCATATGATTAGAATAATTATTTTTGTGTCATTTACTTTCTTCTTTTAAAATTTAGTTTTTTTTTTCAAGTCTTACATTTTATTTCTTATCGAATGACCTTGATAGTGTACAACGTAATCATATAGAGCTAATATTAGTTGTTAGTAGTTGCTTTCATATATTTTTCTGGCTCCCTTGAAACAAAAATGTGTTCCTCATATTGATAATTAATGTCTAGGTGATTAATTGTTTTTATAAAGTAATTAATTTTCCCAACAACAGCATGGCATGGTTCACATGGACGAAGATGGTGTGGTCGCTAGACTCCATGTGGTAAGGTGTAAAGTGTTGAACCATGTGAATAGGTGCATGTATTATACATGTGTATTATTGTATTATACTATGGTTAAGTGCCATTCTAAATAGGTAATTAAAAAAAATTACAACTCAACTTGAAAAGAACAAGAAATCCTTGATTGACCTAGATATGATGGATGAAATGGTCATTAGATTTTTATGGGGATACAAATTGGTGTTGTTGACCCATTGGAAATTTAATTATAGTATTTTCCATAAAGAAAAGAGTTAAGCCCACCTAATATCAAAACGATCATGGGATTTGATCGATTCAAATGATACTTAACTAGATATTGAATTGAGTGAATGCCACAAGATAAACATGTGGATGTTCATTGGAATTCTTGGAGAAACCCAATTAAATTAAAAAAAATTAGGGCTTGAAAATTCATACCATGGAAACAGGCGTTTATCACTAAAAGGTGCAACTATAACTATGAAGAGAAATATCTAAACCTATATTTTTCAAGTTCAAGTATTGCTTTCATTGATTGTTATAAATATTGAAGAGATTACCTAAATGGACGAGGATAATATCTAATATTAACATTGCTTGTGTGAGACAATCAAGGTGTATTTGAGAAAAAAAGTATCAAAACAAAACACTTGGCCTATAATTGGAAGAAATGTTTTGTACCAAGTTCATCAAAAACATGTAAGGAAGGACAACAGGCACCAAATTTGAAGGATTTTTTCAAGGTAGGCTCTTATTTTTGCACTAAAATAGAATAGTAAAGCAGCCAATATGGACTTAGCTAAGTCCACTTGAACAAAATAGGTAGCAACATTGAAGCCATGGAAAAGGTAGATAAAGGAGGTTATCCTAAACATTATTGATGCATGACTAATGAAAATGTAACATTGTGGATTTGAGGTAAGAGCATAGTAATGCTATCTAAGGTGAGAAGCCACTAATTGTGACTCACCATAAGAGGTAATAATATATATATATATATATATATATATATATATATAGAGAGAGAGAGAGAGATAGATAGTAGAAATTGTAGAACAACCCATACAAGGAAGGAAAAAATGAGAGGTGATGGTGTATACATCTCTAGGTAGAGTCTGAAAGATATCACATTCTAAATTTTTTAAGAGGTGATAACAAAAGAAAAACTATATGATTGGTGGTATTATTATCATTATAAGAATAAATTTACCTCTTGAAATAAGCTAGAAACTTATTTCTAACAGATACTCAATTATTAGAGATGGGTATGTCACAGTTACAACTCTTATTTTTCTTGCTTGTGATTCTTTCTAAGTGAAGGAATGTGTTCCTTGATTTCAGGAGGTTGTTAGATCTAGTTATCTTGAAGATATTTCCCATTAACTAGATTTTGATATTAATGCGAGGTTGATATATTTCATTAAAGAGTTAATTATGCAATGAAAAAAAAATTTCTATATTAATAATCCATTCATGTATTTAAATTGTAACATTATTCAGTTAATTTAAGTACGATTTAGGAAGTATTAATTAGATAGACAACTAATATAAATGGCTTAATTATATAATCGACTACATTTTTCCACCTATCATCTATGTTATAGTATTCTTAAAATACCTATGCCACCCATTTTAGGGAATTTTTTCACTGGTCTTCACAAACTATGATATGCCAACCATGGATTGCATGTATTATACTTACTAGTGATAGGGTGGTTTTTGAACAAGGTTGTGGTGTTCGTGTGGGATATTTTGGGTGTTTTACTTTATTTACTAGGATAATTTTGAGGTGTAAAATAGGCCTCCTAAGGAAATTATAGAACAATAGTGGAAATAATAAAATAAGATTATATTACATCATCAAATTTTAGAGGGAAAAAAGGAAAAAATACTTTTTCAACTCATAATTTCAACTTATCGCCCTATGGGTTTACTTAAATTTCAAGCAGGAACACTTGTTAGATGCTAAATTTGATTCCTAATCCAAGGAGTACCCATGTTTCATACTTTGGATGGACCCTAGTAAACGAAAAATGAGAAATACATGAACAACATGATTACAATCATGGTTCTTTATGTATTTCTCATTTTTCATGTAGCAGGGTCCACAGAAAGTATACAACATGGGTACGCCTTGGATGAGGAATTAAATTTTGTATCCAACGAGTACTATCACTCGAAATTTGAGTAAAACCTTAGGGAGATATGTTGAAAATACAAGTTGAAAAGGTAGTTTTATTATTTTATTATTTCATTATTTTTTACTTTTTTGCCCCAAAAATGTTGAACCATCTGCATGGTTGAAATCATCAACTTGAATCCTATTGGTTCTTATAAAGTTTATTTTGGTTTTACATTTTTCATAGGAGGCCCATTTTAGACCTCAAAAGTTCTCTAATAAAGGTCCAGGTACAAGTGGGAAGTGAATACTAATGAAGTCTTCATTGAATTTTATTTTTCTAATTACGTAGATACTATATTACATGAGATAAAAAAATCCTATTTTACATATACTAGTCTACCACTAGCGAAACAAAACCAATAACATACAAATAAATATTTTCTCCATGTAAATTGTTTTAAATGGATAAAAAAACCTAAAATATAACGTAGCCTAAAATAATTTAACAAACTGCAAACTGAACCAGAACTAACAACACATATTATCATATATATGCTAAGAAACATGAGTAAGAAAAATTACTTTGATAGAGAATTAACATAGATATTTTCATGTGTACCACCCTTCATGTCAAAGATCATTAGAGAAATTATGCGGTAAAAAATGGGCCTCAAAACAAAAATGTACAACCAAAATCAACTTTATAAGAACTAATAGTATTCAAGATTATGATGTCAACCATGGGGGTTCATTTACCATATTTTGAGTAAAACATAAAAAATTAAAAATTAAAAAATTAATATTTTTCAACTCATATTTTGAACTTATTGCCCTACAATTTTAATCAAATTTGAAGCAGGAACACTCCTTGAATTCATAATTTAATTTTTCATCCAAGGGGCATCCACATTGCATACTTTCGATGGACCCTGATACATGAAAAATGTTATTGGAATTACATATTTTCATGGATTTCTCATTTTTCATGTAGAAGGGTCCATCGAAAGTATTCAATGTTGGTACTCCTTGGATGGAAAATTAATTTTTTCATCCAACAAATGCTCCTGCTAAAATTTTTATTAAAATCGTAGGGGGATAAGATGAAAATAGTAGTTGGAAAAGTAGCTTTTTCCTTTTTTTTTCCCACTAAAATTTGATGATGTAATCTAACCTTATTTTATTCATTCTACTATTATTTTATAATATTCAATAGGAGGCTCATTTTAGACCTCAAAATTTCTCTAATGGAAGAAAGCAAGGTTTTCTGGATTCATAGTTAATATTGAACCTCTAACAATCGTATTCCTTCTATGTCATTTCATTTCATTAAAGCATAAGATGATTTCTTTTTGTTTTCATAGGTTTTCAAATAAATAAAAAATCGTTATGGCTTTTAGCTACGAGTAAATTCTTGTAGTCAACAAACATCTTATTTGTCTAATTATAGTATTCCTAGTTTATGGCACCCAACCACAAACTTCTTTTTCTACATCAAAATCCATGATGAAACACTTATCATTTCTTGGATTCTCACTCCAATTATTCAATTTTTCATTTGAATATGATGAGGGATTATACACACAAAGGGAGATAGAACTTTCCACCAGGGGTTGGGCACATGTGATAGAGGGAGTAAATTGATTTCTCCTTCGCCCATAATATCCATAACAACTTAGATGAATCATAGATTCCAAAGGAATAACTAATGACATTAAGAATGATGAAGATAATTTTAAGCACACTTATCCAAAAGAATGTTTACATAAGGAGCATGGGAGAGAGGTAGGGAGCTCATGATTGAAGGATAAGGATAAAAAAGGAATTCTTCCACCTAGAGAAAGAAAGATGATACTTAAATAATATCTAAGAAACAAATGAAAATTACCTTTTTTAAGTAGTATATAAATGTAACAACCATCCAAATATAAAAATTTTCCTAGAATTTTTGAATGAGGTGATGAAGGAATATCTTACACCTAGAAAATTCATCGAAAATAAACAAAATAGAATGGTATAAAAATGAGTGTAAAATATATGGAATATAAATAAACAAAGAGAACCACCTAGTTATCGAGTGTAAGGTTTACTAAAACCTAAAATTATATCCTTCACCTCTAGGATTTCCATCTGATTCTCAAGCCTAACCACTCAGTGGATTTCTTCCATTCTAGAAGAGAAGGAAATTGAGTCGCTTCTATTTATTATATACCTATTTCTTTTTTATTTTCATTATCATAATGAAGTGACTCCCTCGAAGGTGCGTCATTGACCCATGAAATTAGGCTAGCAACAAATGGAATGAAATTCCAAATGACATAAAATATTCATATATGAGGAAAGAAACCAAGAAATTTTCATACGACCCTAATTAACTAGAAAATATGGGGAATTATTATGGAGTTTTTCCATGAACTTTTATGTCCTTGTAGTGGACATCGTCCTTTTTCCATCAAACAAGTTCAAACAAGCACCTAAGTTATCTAGAAATGACTTCTAAATGAAACAACCACAATGTCATACCATAATATCATTAGCATGATAAAAAAATAGATATTTACTTTGGACATGGATAGATTTTGAATTCCTACACAAATTGGTTTAGGGCATAAATCACCATTTCTCTCACCCACCACATCCTATTAATACTCAAATATTCTCCATGACTATCACCTAGCATGGAAAGTGTTATCCTTTGATACAAAACATAAGCATTGAAATTTTAGTCACTCTTTCAAATTTCCATTCCAATAGGTGTCCTAGGGGAAATGATAAAATTGTTCCTATTATATGTTATTTTTTTGGAAAATTTTTCTCTTTTTCCTTGTACATGTTAAACTATTGAAGTTGCATTAGAGGATATTTTACCCTAAGAGTTCCTAAGAGATTTTCATGTACATAATATGTAAACTAATCAAAATACTTTGAATTTAAAATAGATGCATGTGAATATTTTGGAAGTAAAAGAAGAAAAAGAGTTATTTTATTTATATTTTTACCTTGTTACCTTAGAGGTTTACTCAAATTTCGGGTGTCGATACTCGTTGGATGAAAAATTAAATTCTACATCCAATGAGTACCCATTATGCAAACTTCTAATATGACCCACACTGATAAAAATTGGATATACATTAAAAAAATGCGTTGAACACTCTTTTTTCATGTATCTTCATTTTTTATCAATGCGGGTCATATCATAATCATTCATAATGGGTACCTGTTGGATACAAAATTTAATTTTGGACCCAACAAGTATATAGACTTGAAATTTGAGTAAACATATAAGAAGATAGGCCAACAATACAATAAAAAAGTGGTTTTCTTCTTTTCCCTCAAATATTTGTAACTTTATTTTATTATTTTAACTATTATTTTATTATTTTTCTTTAGGAAGCCACATTTAGGTTGAAATTTCCACTAGTGCTAGGTCTGATAGAAGGATTTGAATCATATCCGAGAAATCTTCCACTGTGTAGAAGACCAAAAATTTTGTTGGGGATAACCCATGTTGCAATTTTTTTATCATCCCTTTTATCAATTATGGAACTCCTTCAATAATAATATATCTAATGTTTCTTTTGATGGGTACCCATATACCTAATTGCACAAAAAAACTATGGAATTCTTTATTTCAATGCATAAATAGCCTACACAAATTCTAATAATTATTCCTTTTTTATCCTGAAATGCCTCCAAAACTAATCTATATATGGTTTCATTTGGAGGCCCCATCAAAATTAATATTTATAAATCCTCTAGGGGGGTATTTCCATTTATTTAAATTAATATTCTTGGGAGGCAAGAACTAACAATTTAGATGTGAGCAGTAGGAGAGGTGTTGAGGGGTTAAATTAGTGAGGTTCTTGAGCATTGTAGGTCTTTTCTTGAGCTTGCTAGTTCTATGTGAGAAGAGTCTCTTTGATGCTATTTTCAATTCTATTCCATTAAAAATCTTCTGGCGTTGAAATATTTTCAAATATTCTCCTATTCCTCCCTCTCCAAGTCTCCCATAAAATAAACCCTGGTAGTATTTTCCAAGATTTATGGATTATTAGAATATTAAAAATACAAATTCTCAAGTTTTATATTATAGATTCCATGTTGTTTCTTGTTCAATATAATTGTATAAAAAATGTAGAAATGTTATCCCCAAGAATAGAAGTAAAGGAAAAAGAATTATAGTTAATGATTTGCATCTTATAAATTATTTTGAGATAGGGGAGAATACCTAGACCTTGAAATCATCTTCATTGTAAATGATCCTATTTTAAAATTTTACTTCGGGTCAATAACCACAGAAATAAGGAGTTTTCACAACAAATTTTGTGTTCTCAGATTTTTCTTGTAGGAGTCAGCTAAAATTGAAATAGATCAAATGTAAATGTAAGTCTCTTTCAAATTATATTTTCCAATAGGTTTCTAACCTCATAATATATCTATTTCTAATTATACTTTAATATTTCATATATTGAATTCTTGCTAAGAAATTCAATTTTAGTTCTTCCACTTCCTCATTTGAATAGTCTTCAGATAGCCAGGTTCTCCACCCTTGATTCTCTTAAGAATTATATTAGTGTTGAATGGATATGAATCTCCTTATTCCTACCTTTTATTCCAAATATCTTTATTTTTATCAAGGTTTTTGATTTTGGTAATATAATTCCATGAATCTTTATAGCGTAAGAATTGATTACCACCCCTTCTTTTCTGAAAACTATAACCTTGGATTAGATATTCATTACTCCATACAAAATTCTAGATAAAGGATACTTTTATTTGGACTTCAATGTTGATCATGTCTCAATCTCAAGTAACAAGACTGAATGTTTCCTTTCATAACCTTGCCTAAGTATATTTTAGGGGATAAGGCCAAAAATATTATGTTATAGCCTCCAAGATGCCACTTAAAGTTTCAGGTCCTCAAAGCCATAACGAAACACTTATTTTTTTCTTGCACACCATCTCCCTTGATTCTACAATCCACTTCCTTTATATCTTGGCCCATCCCTAAAGGATAGACTTTTGAAGAGGTACAATTTTCTTCATGATATTTTTTACATTAGCTAGGGCTAAGAATTAAGAAAGACGAATTTCTTCGAGTACAAATTTTAGGAGAGAAAGTATTTTAACAATATTAATAGATATTGGTGTTCAAATTGACATTTTTATCTGAACTACTCGCAAGAGATCTATCGATCTAGAGAGTCTAAAATAATTTTCCATGATGTGGGATCCTAAATATTTGTATGGAAAGGATTTTATCTTAAAATAAAGGGTATGATAAATTTTAATTTAAATAGCATGAGGAGCATTGAAGAAAAATGTGTTATATTTGGAGAAATTAATTTGAATTCCAAACGTATCTTGGTAGTTATCAATAAATATTTTGAAGGCATAGTCATTTTTTACAAATGGTTATCCCTTCATAGGAGCGTCATCAACAAATTGTTTTTGTGAATAGGCTAATCCCAATCATGGAGTCTAATACCATGAATAGTATTGTTTCTAATAACAAATTTGATCTCATCTCTGAATTATTCATCAATAAAAATAGTATAAAAGGAGATATGTAATATCCTTTCCAAAATCCTCTCAAAGAAAAAAAAAGGGGGAAGAAGGGGACCCGATCAAAAAGAGATATAAGGATTATTTGGTTAGTAATGCATACACCTAATTAATCCACTTTTCAGAAAACCAAAAATCCAAAAGAATATAGAAAAATTACTACCAACCTATTCAATCAAATGCTTTGGAAGATCTGACCTACTAAACATTCCTAGGTTTAAAGGGGTTTTAAATGACTAAATAGTTTCATAATCTAGGATTCTACCATCAATGATTTGAATTCCTTCCACAAAACAACTTCACCCTAGGGAGATAAGAAAGGAAAGAAAATACTTGAATTCACTAGAAATAACTTTGGAAATGATTCTATGAATATATTAGAATGATAAATAGGCTTCAAGTAACAAGCATACTCATATTTATTTTATTTAGGAATGAAAACACTAGAGGTAGCATCCAAATCGAAGGCCGAAGATTGTATTCATTCAATGTTTATATTTTTTTGAAATAAGAAACTTTGATATGATACTTTCTGATCCATCACATTATGGTTTTCAGTCAAAACCATAATGTGATGTATTGATAAGTATAATATCAATAATTTTATTCTTCATGAATTTCCATCTAGTATATCCACCACTTTTTTCCCAATGGCTGACCAATGGGATTGGAAGAAATATTGTGAATCTATTGGGACTTGGAATTTTTCCTCCTCATACTTCCATTAATTCTCTCTCAACTTCCATGGGTTAAATATCCTTTAGTATGGTTTTTTTTAATCCATTTTTATGATTGCATGAGTAATATGTGTAATTATTCCTATATAAAGTTTATCATTTTGTTGAGGTTTTGAAGGAATATTCTTTAAATAAGATATACATTTTTTTATCAATTTGTTGGTTATCTTCTAGTTCATACCCTTTATGAGTTTTTATATAGGAAAGTATATTCTTTTTTCAATGTTGAAGGGTTGATTTATGAAATAATTTGATATTTTTGTTTCCTTTGAGAAATACAACCATTTATTTCTCCATGCAAAGGATATCCTATAAAATAAGAGACTCCTCCAATTTGGATTTTGTAATAGTTTCACTTTGTGCCAACTCCTATATTATTCCTTCTTCTGTTATCTCAGGATTCATCGCCTTCATATCTTTCAGCAAATTCTCTTTCTCCAGTTATTCTAGTTCTTCAACCCTTCTTTTATTTTTTAAAAACTTGAGCACAAATTTGGGATAGGCGATCCAATTATATTATAGGCTTCCATCGAAAAATTTCAACGGTTCCCCTTAAATGAAGTATGGTGGATCTAGAAGGCTTTGAATTAAAAGAGATTTTTTTGGGGGCTTCCCATATAGTAAATATTTATGCTATTGGATACTCATCCAATCTATAACTTTGAAAAATAGATGCTTCTATTTTTATTTCTATGAGTTCAACTATTTTCAGTGTAGATACTCATCTAATATGGAATAAATTTGAGCCTATACTACTTTGTGATGATTCCAATTGTTGAAATTCATTTTTGATTTCCTAATATACCAACTTTAAATCATCTATCATTGTTTTGAAATGGATAAATTCTTCACTAATTATCCTATGACCTTGATTTTTTTTTCGAGATATATTACTATGCTAAACTCTCCTCCCAATATACAAATATAATCATGTATTAGCTTATGCACATTCTTCACATTATAATGATATTTACATTTACTCTTGGAGTGTTAGGTTTATAAAACATTTGGTATCTACCCAAAAGATTATTCTCATAACTTCATAATTTTTGTTTTCAAATTTATTTGCAGGGTAATAAAATATAAGAGAATAAATTCATTAGGATTTTCATACAATTTCAAGGTGTCTTGAGGCTCCACATGCATCCACAACTATCACTTGAAATCATTTGCATAATATCTTAGTGACTTTAGTGCTTTGTATACCACCACATTTAGTATCCTGAATCATAACATTTCTTGGACACTCATGGTCTATTTTGACTTGGAGAAGTATATGGTTGGATTTACCATTCAACCTTGCAAGAAATAATTTTCATTGATAACAATTTGGAAAGGGATAAAATTACTGAATAATTAGGGCTATCCTTCCAGAATTTATCAAAATACTCTAGCACTCCCTATATTAATTATTGTTTTCCTTTCCATCCCCTCATTTTTCCATATTTAACAACATTTGAATTTTCGTTATCATTAGACTACTAACCCTTGTAGGAGATGAAGCGGGGCTTGACTTACATTTGTTGGATTAATAAAGGGTTGTGTTGTAGCTACTACAATCACCTGAAAAATTTTGGCCTATACCAAATTGCAAAGACTTCCTTGGCCTTCTTCATTGTTGTCACAAACTTTGAGGTTCAATTTATTTCTTTTCTTAAATTGTTGTTTTCCCTTTGGCTAAGAAAAGAGTCATATTTTGGCATGTTGGTTTTCGTATTGTGTGTATGAGAATGTCTAGTGGTTCCAATATGTCACCTCTGATAAAATAAGTTTTTCTAACCATGTAAGTATTTTTTGCACTCATTTCCAAATTTTTGAGCATTGTCAGACAAGTGTCAACACGGTTTTCATAAAGTATATATTTTTCACCGCACTTGTCATAACTGGTTCTAAAGTTTTCACACAAAGGAGAGCACTTTTTTTATATGCCATGTATTATCTATGTTATTTGAGTCATCAATATATTCTAAGTATGTGACCACTGTCAAATTTCATTACAATTCACATTGATCTCACCGATCCCACACTTAGTCATTTTTCGGAAAACTTCCCAGCTGTTGTCGCCAATTTGACCCCACTTATATCTTGGATCCTTCTATCGATTTCACCATCGACCACCCTCATCATATGACTCCCTGTTATATTATTGAGATAAAAATTTCTCCTTAGAATCTTCATGTTTGTCAGATTTTTTTTCCCAGGAGATTAATCTGCGAACATTTTCCCTCTTGCTTAAAATTAATGGATGACAACACCTATCCGTGACCTGATGTAATCACGACTTCCCATCTTACATATCATCAATGGTTGTAAGGGTTTCACTTGTGTGATATTTAATCCATCTGACCTTACTGATGGATGGGATGTTACATCGACATTGAAGAATTTCTAATCTCTATTTAATTGAAATTGTGGAAGGTTTTGTATCCGTATTTAGCAAGGAATTTCTAAAGTTAAATACATCTTTCCTCAAGGTTTCAAGATAATTTTCTTCCTAGTTTCCTTGTGTGTCATTCTGCACCATTTTATCCACATTAACCATATCCTTTGTGTCGTGATTGAAAATTCAACTCAGGTCTTAACATCTTTCATTTCCAGGGAATTACTCACTCACTACCAGTTATCCCACCTTATTCAACTTCCTAGAAAAGAGAACATAAATCAATAAAATAAATTAGAACAAAACTAAGTAGGGCTAATAAATAAGCGACATTAAAGAAATGTCACATGATACAAATGCATATGTAATACTCTATTATGATTTTAATTACATGTATCACATATAATTAAAAATAGAAAAAATTAAAAGACTAAATATCACTAACTAGTATATGTGACTAAACATGATTCCTAAAAATGGGGAAACAATGTCCACTATAATGAGAATAGTGTCAAAACCTAATAATTCCCTAAATATAATCTTACCCGTGATTTAATTTTTGAATCCCATCTTTTACTTTGACATGCAAATGTTATAAGGTTGACATATAACACAAAGTGTAGAAATCATCTATTTAAATTTGTATTATTTTAAAAGACATGAATATTAGAAAATATATAAATAATAAAGATATATAACTATTAACCTTGAAAACTTTACTCGCTATGATTTCGATCCATTTATGATCATCAAGCAAGTAAATATTAATCCATTTATTTAAACCATTTATCAATATTTAAAACCATTTATCAAAATTTTAATAGCCTTATTCGTAGACATGTTTGAATAGTGACATTGGAAAAAGACTTATTTCTAAAATGGTTTGATTGTAAATTTAATATCCCCACTTCATTCGTATTAATGTCATCAAGAGAACATTTAACTCACCTAACACCTTCCACCAGATATGAAATGCGAGCCTTTCATTGAAAACGAGATTAGTCGATGAGATTTCATTACGTGAGTAAGAACTCGTTAAAGCACTACCTGTTCCTCACCTGATGTAATCAGAGAACCGTTTATTTAAAATTGCATTAATCCGTAGGTTGTTTATGACCGCAACTTCGTTGTAGATTGTAAAAGCCTTTCACTACCAAACCTATTTAATTTCACGAAGGATTCATATTCATTTGACTTAGTTGATGTTTCATTTTTTTAACTTCGTGGATTTGCATGTGAAAAATATATTCCAAGGTTTTTATTTTTACAGGATGGGAAGGTTTACGACGTTTTACTTGGAAGAACCAAATTGAAAAGAAAGTAAATAATTCTGCAGAGTTTGTTCAACCTCTTTGATTTCTTGGTTGGAGTTTTGTTCCGAATATAATCCACCATGCAAGGATATTTCATAGCTTAATATGTACAAGAATTACTTTGATTTACTGTCAAGTGTTGAATCGAGAAAATAACGAAACTTTGTTATATTTTTAACGGCTTTAACAATTTTATTATATTTAATAAATGAGGTAAAATTTACGAATTTTTATGTATATATTTATTTTTGCTTCTTTAAATCCTAACTTTTACTTTTGTGATATAGAGGAATAACTACAAAATGATTATGATTATGATTTGGTTATATTATGAAACAATGGATTATACGAGGACCACTCCACTCGTGTGGATTACATCGAGCCAAAGTAGGAGACTAATTGACAGTCATACCCAATAGAAACCAATCATTAAACCGGAGATAAACAATCACAATGCATCCGACTAGAAAGATTTCGTTAAAGCACTCCGTGTAAAAAGAGAACCATCTATTTAAAACTGACTCTAATCCCTAGGTTTTATTAAGTACGCCTCTTGGCTGGGGAGTTTAAGCTCCGCTTCACCTTAAATTCACCTTCGAGGAATTATTTTCATTAATGGTAAATTCACTTTCGAGAAACTATTTTCATTAATGTTATGGTTGAGTGTTTATTTCGATATTATGTTGACATACATGAATTGATATACGTAAACTATATTTCAGAAACTATAGATTAGTTGAGAAGTTGACGAGGATTTATGTTGGTTTATTATGAGAGCCATCTAACAGACTCATATAAAACAAATTTTGTAATTTTGTATAAATGGTTTAACTAGATTAGGTATGAGATTTCACCAAATTATTTTCTTTATAGTGTTCTGGAATGTCATTTCAGAAATAAAGGTGTGTAAACATATTTTTTTATTAGTAAAAGACCACAAAGATTATTCTCATCTCTCGTTCCATTAGAATATTAAACAAATAATTATGTAACATTTACATAAAACAATTATTCAAACATTTTTATAAACCACTTAATTTTCTCATTAGAGAAGGGGGCGGGAGGGACAATTTTGGAAGAAATAACATACTTCTGATTCGGGAGGATCTGATTGCACCTATTACAGAGATAGATCAGTAATGTTTTTATAAATTTTTGCTATGTAATTTCAATCATATTTTTTTGTTTTCTTTTTTATTTCATTGCATTTTCTGTTTTTATACATTGATGCAGAATTCAATTTATACAAGGGAACCGATTGCTTGTTTACATTGTAGAAACATAATTTTGTTATCCTTTAAGATATTAATATTATTGGAGGAATCAGAGTTAAGAATTCTACGTTTTGTATTGTTTTATTGATTAAAATCACTTGTTGTTCAGTAGTTTTAATATAATATTTCAGGTAAAGATACATATTCCAGTAGTGTATGCTCATTTTTTAATTTTTATTTCTTGTAATTTATGTTTTTGAATCCTTATATATGTTGGAAGTTTGGTGGTTGACCTGATTAGTGCCATTTTATCACAAAAATTAGATGATTTTATTTTTAGGTATTCTTAATATAAGTAAATGAACATGTTTTAATTCTTTCCTTTTTAGGGAGAATGGAATGTAATAATGGGTGATGTTATTTTATTTTGTTCTTTTTCATCATGATGGGAAACAGATAAATGGAATACAAGTACAACTAAAATTTCTTTTATTTGTCCTTTTTGTTTGTTATATTCATCTCTAATTTGTATTATGTCATTTCTCATTGCATACTCAAGGTTTTAATCATGACTATTAAAATCTTAATTACTATAATTTCTCTTTTCAAAATTTTAACCTCTATTCATTTAAACAACACACTTTTATATTGATAAACTAACTGGTCTTATTTATTTTCCTAAATTGAATAATTATTTAGTTAATATTATTAGCAGGGACCACCCCCTATGTTGAAAGGGAGGCCAACCCTTATCACCTACTTCAGGAGGATTATTTTAAACCTCAATGATGTGGTTTCAGGTTGTCCTCAGTTATCGGGACAATTTGAGCACCAACATATTTTGGCGTCGTCGTCACGGAAAGAATTGTTAAAGTTTCATTTTCCTAGTAACTAAATAAATCATTTAATATTGTCACATGTTGGTAGATAAGCTTGCAATTGTATGTGCCTTATAGGGTATCAAATTAAATATTTCTTATTTATTCATTCACCTGGCGGCTCCTTAGTTTTTTTCTATTGTTCATTTTATTTCAATGGAGCATTCATGGATTTTTTCGCATTATATCCTTCTAATTTTATGATATTGCAGGCTATCTACATGAATTACGTGACATAGATATATGGGATGCTTACCTGCCCTACTTTTTGAAATGATGAAGGGGATAATCCAGTGCAACACCTTACAGATTTCCACGACTCCATTCCAAATATAGGAGTGATGAGGGTCATCATTAGGTATATTTTAAGGGGTTATAGTGTCACATTTTTGGCTTATTTACTCTCTCTCACACACATTTCTATTGGCAATATGATGCAATGAGTTGTCCTTGATGGCAACCTACTTGATGAAGTTGTCCTTGATGAAAACTGACTTGCTGAAGTTGTCTTCTGATAGCAATTTATGTATTACAGATGTAAGAATGATGTATCTACAGAGAAAATAATTCCAGTAAATGCCAGAGAAATGATAAATATAATATGTCACAATGTATATGCGCTTTTGTAAATGCCAAGTCGCGTATACACGCGGATAAGTACGTCACAAGTCGCGTATGCCCTTTTACGCTCCAAAATTATAATACCAAGGGGCATTACCATGGTTTTCGCACATAGTATTGAGCGTTGTATGGTTTATTTGATTTCGTCCAAGAATACCATCGGAAGTTGTGTGGTTTTGACTCATGGTATTGGTAAAAGATAAATCTATTTAAGGAGAAGAAGATCATAGTGCAAGGTGTGCATATGTAAGGGTTGTTGATGAATAAATATCTCTAAGGAATATCTGCATGGATGAACTCTATTCTTAATTGATAGATATGAAAATATGATGCACCCATGGATAAAAGGATAGTTCAAGATCTCTAGATCTGATGATGATGAATCTCTAAGATGATCAGCAGAAGAAGAAATGGTGAAGATCTGGCGCAATTTCTGCTGAAGGTAATGAAGAAATCTGGGTAAGTTTATAGATCTGCTCTGTTCTGCAAAGTTTTCAATTTACAGATTTATACGCTAGTTCCTCTCAAAAAAGCACATGTATACATGGGTTGGATCAATGAAAAGCGCATATAGGGTTTTCTGAAGAATAAAATACATAGAGGCATACACGGGTTTGTGTGCAGTAAAGCGCGTATGTACCCAGATTCAGTATATAAAAGTAGCGTATGCTATTTGAATTAATGAAGGTTTAGGGTTGAGTTTGTATCTTCATATCTATTCTGAAGTCTGGGTTATTTCTGATATTCTGGTTACAGTGGTCTCACTTTTCTGCTTGAATTTTTGGGCAAAATATGTTTGTTGATGATGAATGAAAGGTTGTGTTGAAGCTATTTGATCCAGTATGAAAATTGATGAAATGTGGTCTGCAGTGGATCTGAGGGTAGGAGCCTTCAGCATGAAAGTGGAAGTTTTCTGCCAGTAAAATCTGGTGTTGAATTCAGGGGGTCGAAGCTCCCTTCCAGGAGAGGCTGGTAAACGAGTTCATGGGGGTTGGAGCTCCCTTCCAGTTGCAGTTGGAAAATGAGAGAAGGTTGCAGCCTTCTACAGGTAGAAGCCTGTGTACTGATATGAGCCTGCATCAGTACTATGTTGTAAAACGTTTTCTATATAATAAAGATTGAAGATAGAGACGTCAACAGCGGTGGTTTTCTCCTGAATTGGGTTTCCACCTTAAATATTGGTGTTCTTATGTGTGATGCTTTATTATGTTGATTACTGCTCATAATGTATAACCTGATACATATATGATAAATTTGTTTATAAGACTGCTTCTGAAGAATTTTTCTAAAACTGGAAAGTTAAATCTGTATACACGAGTTTCCTTCTGGTTTTCCGCATGCATACGCTAGTTCCATTCATAAAAACCACGTATGGAAATTTGCTCAAAGAAAAAGTTGAATTTATTTTATAAGCTCTAAATACTGATTCACCCCCGCCCCCCCCCCCTCCTCTCGTAAGATTTTTCCTCTGTAATACATTTATGTGTCCTTCTGAAAAAGCCTAGCCGCTAGAAGGAAGATCAATCAAGATGGAACAGCATCTATCAGGCCTCCAGTCTTCAACGAAAATAATTTAATCTTCTGGAAAACAAGGATGAGATCCTATCTTCAGTATCTAGGAGCAGATGTATGGGCTATTGTTGAAGGAGGATATCAATATCCTGCCGCAACACCAACAGATCCAACATAAAGAAAGAATTATGAAACAAATGCAAAGGAGGTCAATTCTCTATTGGGAAGTCTAACTGAATCAAAATTTGTCAAATTCATGCAGCTGAATACAACAAAGGCCATATGGGACAAAATCATTCTAAGTTATGAAGGTGATGCAAAGGTAAAAATTGCTAAACTCCAAACTCTCAGAATTGAATATGAGAATCTAAAAATGCATAATGAGGAGAGCATTGCCAATTTCTTTTTACGTCCTGATGATATTGTAAATCATATGAGAAATCTGGGAGAAAAAATAATTGAATCTACTTTGCTTGAGAAAGTTTTAAGATCACTAACGACAAAATTTGAGTCAAAAGTTTCTGCTCTTGAAGAAAAACAGGATCTTCAAAATCTTACTGTGGTGCAACTTCATGGCATACTAACTGCATATGAAATGAGGAGAGGAGTACCATATGAGGTCAAAGAAGCCATCTTTAGAGCTTCTAAAAAAGGGAAATAAGTACAAGAAACAGAAGGATTAGGGTATATCTCAGAAGAAGACGAGGTAAATTTTGTAAAGAAACTCCAACTTGGTACAGGACGGTTTAGAGGTAAGCTTCCTTTCAAATTTTTTTCTTGTGGAAGAGTTGGTCATTATGCTGCTAAATGTCCTCACAAAGAAACACATGAAAAAGGAAAGGAAGTAGCAAGAAGGAGTAAGAACCGGTTTAGCACTAGAAAAAGTTACTATACTCATGAAGACAGTGATGGGTTATCTAACAGTGAGGAAGAATGTGAACAAGATCTAAGACTTCTCATGGCATTTGAAAAGGAATCTAGAGAAGAAGAAGATACTTTTATGGATGCTGTGGAGGACATTGATTTTCTTGATGAATTCAATCAACTCAAAATATGCTTAGAAGAAAGTAAAAGATGCTTGGAAGAAAGTAAAATAACCATAGAAACTCTAAAAAACCAGCTTCAAGAAAAGGAGAAACATAATGAGAAATTAGAATGTGAAATAGTAAGTCTAAGAAAAGAAATTGAGAAAGTGAAGACTTTGAATCTTAGATTTTCTAAAGGATTTGAAACCTTAGATGAGATTATTAAGGTACAACGTTCTCCTTTTATAAAGACACGTCTTGGATATATTGGATAATCTTCTCAGACTTCAGCACCAAATTATCTAAAAGAAGCTACAGCCAGTATACAACATTCTACCACTCAGCAAGGGAATAAAGAATCTTCACAGGAAAAGCATGACTAGCTCAATTCAAAGAACACTAACAAGAATACCTTTCAAAGAAACACCAACCAACAGGTAAAATCAAATAGAAGATTTCATGATCATAGAAATTTCTAATTCAATGGAAAATGTTTCTCATGTCACAATTTTGGTCATAAAGTTGTTCAATGTGTTTCATATAAAACCATCATGACAAGAGAAGCAAGAAAGAAAAGGATAGATATTGGAACAAAGAAGAATACATATAGAAACTTTTCTCCTCTTCAAAATGAAGTTGAATGTGGTTATTGCAATAACTTTGGCCATGAAGAATCTGAATGCAGGAGCAAAATCCAGCCAAAAGAGAAGTTTCCTTCAAGCTCCGAAGTGTGGAGAAAGAAGGAATTACAGGTTGAAAATTGTGGTATAGCTTTATTTGCAGAAGGTGAATAAAATCAATGGTACATTGATAGTGGATACTCAAGACACATGACAGGTGACAAAAACAAACTTCTTGCATATAGTGCTCTACAAAAGGAAAAGAATGTTACATTTGGAAATGATACTCCTCCTATCATTAAGGGAAAAGGGTCTGTTTTTCTAAAAGAAAAAGTGAAAGCCAATAATGTCATGTATGTGGATGGATTAAAGAATAACCTGTTGAGTGTAAGTCAAATGTGTGATCAAGGAACTGAAGTTGTCTTTAGTTCAAAACAATGCGTGGTACATGATCTTGATACAGGTAAAACAATTATAAAGGGAAACAGAACTCCAAGCAACCTGTATGTATTGAAGAACTGCAAAGATCAATGTTACTTTAGTAAATCTTCAGAAAACTGGCTATGGCATAAAAGGTTGGGGCATCTGAGCTTCTCTCAGATCAACAAATCAAGCAGACTTAAAGCTGTTTGTGATCTTCCCAATATTACTCTACTCGAAAATATCATATGCAAATCTTGCCAATTTGGTAAGAAAACCAGAGTACAGTTTAATGAAAAGGAAGGATCATCAAGTAAGCCTCTTAAACTTATTCATACTGACATATGTGGACCTGTGAGGAAAAAGCCACCACATGGTGAACAATACTATATCTTATTTATTGATGATTTCTCTAGAATGTGTTGGATTGGGTTGCTTAAACATGAAGATGAAGCATTTGAGAAATTTCAAGTCTACAAAGCACTGGTTGAAAATGAATCAGATCTAAAAATAAAGTGTCTTAGATCTGATCGAGGAGGAGAATATACATCAAATGAATTCCTTGAATTTTGTGAACAACATGGCATAAAAAGACAGTTTTCTATAGCTGGCACTCCACAACAAAATGGCATAGCAAAAAGAATGAATAGAACAGTTCAACAAATGGCTAGAGCTATTGTTACACATCAATTTTTCACCGTCCCTACAATCCCCATCCCGCACATTGGAGGGCTCATTCCGTGACCTATGCGCAGAGTTAAGACTTGAAAATACTTTCATTGCATCCCTCTGAAGATGAGCTTTAATTGCCCTAAAGACATCTCCTTGAAAAAACCCTAAAAATAGCTCTTTTGCCATTAGCGCGGTTCCATGGTTCAGCCCTCGCGCCAAGAAGGAAATCCTGCAAAGAGGGCGTGCCAATTGGCACTCTATCATAGAGTCGTACCCGCGCCAACCATATTAAGAGGTGTTTTTTAAAAATAAAAGTCGGAAGTTTCATCCTAACAAATTATTGGGCTGATTTCTATCTTGAGTTGGGAGGTTTGGCTACGGATTTCCATGGAGAGGAAGTGGTTTGCCACCTCTCATGGAAGCTTCCTTGATGATAGGGCCAATCCCATAATTATAGGGATCCCAACTCCCCTTCCTCCTTCTATAAAAGCTTGCCCATTTCCATTGCAAGCTAGTTCCAAAAGAGTGGCAGAATTTCTAAGTTCCCAAGAGCTTTCATGCTGCAAAAGCCTTCTTGATTGCCTAAGGCCAAATCCAAGCAAGGAGACTATTTCCAAGTATCCGGAGAGAGAGGCTTGTCCCATCCTTGACAGGCTTTTTCAAGACATGTTGTGCTGACGACCCGCTAAAGGAGAGTGTTGCGTCGAAGCTATGGTTGTATTCTTCTTTTGACTCTTTAATGATAAGCGACTATCGGTTATGGTTCCACTCTTGTTCTTGATCATGTTCATGAGTTATGTCCTCTTCGACTGATATATAGTTGTATGCACTAGATTTTATGCTTGCGTTTGTGTTGTTTCTTGCATGTGCAGGTGTCCGATCACGGAGATCGTGAGGGCTGTGATCTACCAGGGAAAAGGAACGGGAGCACCACCTCTTCTACAAACGACAGTGTTGGATTCTAGGTAAGCATTCCTCGCAAGTCGGTTTATTTACAATTAGGAACCTGCACTGTAGCGTGTTTGATTGTTGCTAGACCTGATCTAGGCTAGTAGGGATCACCTCTGTCCGCAGAGGGGATTTACCTCCTCAAAAATTTGGCGACTCCACTGGGGAATCAGCTTGTTGTTTGATTTGTAAACTATAGACGGAGTCTGAAGCACAGCCAGATAGCCTTCGAAACGCTTTTGATCTGCATTAGCGAAGTAGATCAACGCTGCTTCAATCGATCTCCGGTTTGGTTTACGGACTGGAAAACTTGGAGTTTTGTCTTCTCTTTCCGGTTAACTTCTTGGTCTTGCTTGCTTGGTCAACTCTTTGGACTGGATTTTCTTGTTTGTTTGGCTTTGTTTTAGCCTTGTTTTCACTTGTCTGTGTCTGAGATTGCATATTTTCATTTTTTCCATAGTAAACTTGGCTGGCGCGCTTTTTAGCGTAACAGTCACGCCCATTGGCGCAGGTTGCCTGTGTATCACCCACGCCATTGCCTTTCTGGCGCTAATTTCAAGCTCACAGTCGCGCCAATCCTGTGAGCTATTAGGGTTTGCTGTGTTTCAAGCTTTCTGAGGCTGACTTGTGATTTTGATCTTGTTTTTTCGGCTGTTTGAGTGCACTGGAGCCTGGTTTGACTGGTTGGAGCCTCCTTCCTTTGGTTGTTTGCCTATTTCTTTCGATTTTTCATACGAGCCCTAGGGCATCTAGGTGCCTTTGTGAGTCGAGCCTCCCTTGGGAGTTTTTGGTTTCCGTTCGTTCAGTCGGCTGTGGGATTGCTTCCTTGCATTCGTTTGACAGTTGTCTATCATATTGTTGCGTTTTTTGAGTGACTGATTTCGTTTTCATTCGAATTTCGCTTTGCTTCATTTTGGGCCTAGATCACATGGCTCATTGGTGTCTTTGGGACTTTTCTTGGTTTTGAGAGACTTTTTGTCGATTTGAGATCTGATTGTTTGTGCCATTGAGTGAAATTTGTTTGTTTTGCTCTCTTAATATCATTTCTCGAATTGCTTCTTATTTGTTTTCGGTTTGTTTAGTGCATCTAGCTATCAAACATTGAAAATAAAAAAAATCTCTTTTGCTTATTGGTTGATTAGTGCAAATTGAAATCTTTTCCATTTTACTAGTATTTAGTGAATTTGAGAGAAAAGTTTTTAGTTTCATTAGTTGCATTAGAGATGTCATTGATTGTCTTCTGATCATTTTGTTTGTGTAAAAACTCTCAACTCTTCTGTAGCTAGTTTTCATCGAACAAAATGGTCTACTGTGGCATGTAGTTTTGCATTTAGGAGATTTTTGAGACAGCACATTCATTAGGGCCTGAAAACTGAAACGCAATTGAATATCAACTTTAAAATCTACTCAATTTACACTAAGGCAACATTGAAATCTAACGAAACACATTTAGAGGTCTAGGCTAGAGACGTGTTCCGGCGTCTTAAAACCTAGTAGCTGTCGTTCGCCTTTTGGCTTTAGAAAGCGCTAGTACGGACTTGTGCTCCCGTTACCGTCGCGTATATAAAGGGAGACCCCTCTAGGTTTCAATCCTTTATTTGTAGGAAGCCGAGTCTGCCGCCCTATACCCGTGATACACCGAACACAGCATTCGGGGAGATTTTCTGCACGTACAGAAAGTCCTTGGTTGATTTCTCTTTCATTATTGAAACCAAGGTGTATATTGCAGTTCATGGTTATTTGGTACACCCTTTTTCCTAGTATTCCTTAGCAATCATTTGATCTTTTCTGACTCCCTAAATTTGAAAGGATCACCAAGCGCTTGTCCTTTCACGCTTGTGTCAAATCTGAAAGAGATAGAGTCACCTTTTTTATCGTTTCTCGACTCTTAAAACATGAAACGGTGAAGTTTCTTATGTTTCAATGTGGTAAAAAATTAATCACCCACGATTACACGCCCTGTTAGTTTTTGCTTGTTGACCGTTTGATCGTGTGTCTTGACTCTTTTTCAGCCCGTGTGTGTGTTTGATATTTTCTCTTGTTGTTTTTGTCACAATGGCGGAACCCTCGGTTTCGTCTACTGGTAGTCCTTACACGGACGATTCATCAGAGGTGTCCCAATCCTCTGCTGACCCACAACAGCCCGTTGTTTCCGAGTTTCCTGACGGGGAACCGGTTATTTCTAAGCAACCCTTTGGGGGACCAGTTGAGTTCGATTGGCCCTTTTCAGACCCTGTGTCTGAATTGAGATTAGGAGCTGATTTCCTTTCTCTTACATCAGGTTCGCCTTTTATAGCTGTTGTTTTTCCTCCTAGTCCTCGCCGTCTATTGTGAGATCTAGCGGCAGGCTCAACCATGAGTGATTCTGGTGAGGAAATTCCAACGTCTGGTGAAGACTATCAGCTCTTCCCACGAAGATTGTTTCCGGGAGAAAACTCTGAGTCAGCTGTTATGTCAACAGCCAGTCCCTCATTACCACCGGGGTACAGGTCTTTGGGTCAGATCATTTCCGCTGCTGCCTCTATGGGAGTGTCAGGTCCTTCTCCGAGGCCAGCTGCTCCTTCACCGGGGGTGTCTCCTCAGACGCCTGTTACTTTTGTACCCATTCAACCCACTGTTTGTGTGGCCACCTCGTCACCCGTTGTCACGGCACCCTCTGCTAGGGTTGTGCCATCTCCTAAAGACATTTATATAGCTACCGCTGTGCCGGAGAATATCTCTCCAGAGGAGTATCAGTTGTCCCTGCTACAGCCGAACCCCGAGGTTGGACCGTCCTCCCAAGATCCCAACCGCTCTTACTTTTCACACTATGCACAGGATGGTACACCCGTGTATGCTTTTCCAGGTCAGTATGATGAGCACGGGGACATTTTGCGTCTACCTACTCCTGAGGCTTACCTCCATGCTCAAGGTTTACCTTACAACCAGGCTTATAACCCGCAAGGGCAACCTTTCCAAGGCCAAACTTCGGGCCAATCTGGCTATCCTTATGACCCACAGGGGCAGCCCATGTAAGGCTATCCTGCGGGCCAGCAAGGGCCGTCATACAGTCCGCAAGGATAGTATTATAGCCCTTCCGGTCCACCTGTACAGCCTCATCCCGGGTACCAACCGAGACCGGTCTATGGTCCTGGGGGGCAAATCCCGCCTTCTCAGCCTATGCAACCGTAGTATCATGTTGTTTCTAACGTTGCATATCAGCCGGGACCATCCTATGGTCCTACTCCAGGTCAAGTCGATTACTAGCAAACACCTGGCCCTATTCCTCCACCAGGCCAACCGGCCCATCCGATACAACCTGGTGTTCCGCCTCCAGGCCAACCGGCCCATCCGGTACAACCTGGGGCTCCTTTGCAGCCAGGTCAGCCTGTGAAACCGGCGCCACCTATTTATCTAGGTCACCCTGTTCATTCAGGGCAGCCCTCTCAATCGGGTCAACCTATTCACTCAGGGCAGCCCACTCATTCTATTAACTCTGCCTAGCAGCCGATTCATTCAATGTCGTAGCCAAATCAACAACTGCGCCCTAGTTATCAGGCTCCGCAAGGTTCCACCTATCAGCAGCCAACTCATCCTCAGGGCGGTTATTATCCTCATGATCAATCTCAACCGAATTATAACCACCCCAGAGGCTCTCAGTATTATCCTCCTCCACTCGGTTATACCTATACTCAGCAGCCAAATCCAAATGCTGCTTATACAGGGCCTAATCCTAACTAGGGTCCACACCCTGGTTATCAAGCCCCTCACACTGGTTACCAGCATCCAAATCAGTCTGGTTATATGACCTACACCCCCTACGGTCAGAATTCTACGGGAAAGAACCCATGGGGGCAAGGATATTCACAACCATTGTGGAGTACAAGTACCGGTCCTCATCCTGAGCCTGGCATGCGGGTTAATCCGCCATTGCCGTTCCTGGCCACCTTGGAGTTGCCGGATGTTTCAAAACTGACCAATGATCCGATTTTACATAATTCGTATTGGCCTCTGGTTCCTACCAAGATACCAAGTGATTGCCCCAAGTTTGAGGGAAAAGCTGGAGAGGACCCCCAAGCGGATGTGATGATGTATCATCTTTGGTGTTCGTCTAACTCTTGGGTCGACGATTCCATTCATCTGCGCCTCTTCCAGTGCACTTTAACTGGAGCTGCTGCTAAGTGGTACATCGAGTTATCCCATGGTATCTTCCAAGATTTCAATTCCTTAGCCATGGCTTTTCTAACGCACTTTCAGTTACCGGTTCGTTATGAAGCCGGGACGCACCTCCTGACTTCTTTGAAGCAGGACAAGGCCACTCACATCTCCAATCACATTCATGAGTGGCGGCACCGTCGTAGGCTGATCAAGTTCCATATACCTAATCAGATACTAACTCACTGGTTCACCACCTTCTTTGTGAAAAAAATCACCCAAGATATTGCGATGGGAGCGTGTGTGATGGAGGAACAAGCCATTGTGCATGCCCAATATCTGGATCTTGTATATTCTCAGTCCGGCACGCTTTATGATATCTTGCCTGATGCCCCACGGTTCGGAACCTCTAAGGCTCCACCTACCCCCGCAGTGGATGGTGTCATTGGTCTGTATCTCAGAATTCGAAGAAATCTTCGAATGGGAAGCAGAAGTCTAATTCTTCCAACAATGCTCCTGCTAATCCTGCTCCATCAGATTCTGGAAAAACCGTGTAGGTGAACACCGTTCAGGAAAATCCCCTGGAGAAAGCCTCCAAAGGGAAAAAGAAGGGCAAAGGTAAATCCAAACCTGATGCCCCGAGGCCAGAATCCAAATCTCGCACTGAGGATGGCTCTCAGCGTAAACCGAAGTACCCTTGCCTCATTTGTGAAGGGGACCATTATACTAAGGATTTTCCAGGATGATCCGAAGTTAGTCAACTTCTCAAGGGCTGAAAAGGGCCTCCAGCAGTTCTTAAGGAGCCATTCCCGTCTCAGCAGACCCAGATGGTCAAACAATCATCACCATTTGCACCATTTGGGTCCCAAGTTTTCATGATGAAGAGTGTTGCACCTATCTATGTCGCTACGCGTTCGAAGGATTACAACGAATCGCGGCAGGCACCCGGGAAGGCAGTTGCAGATGGACTGCCTCCCCCACCTGTCTCCGGTTCGTTGGAAATTGAGAAGCCTACTCCTGAACCCGTTGTGAAGCCACCTTCTAAAGGTGTTCTTCGAAGATCTTCTTATAATCCGAATGCTCGTGCCGCTCAACATTACAGCATTGTTGAGGATTTGGCACAGGTGCCTTCTATTATGTCTGCGCTAGAAGTTCTTCAAAGTTGTCCTTCGCAACGGAAGGCTTTATTTTCTGCGATCAGTGGCATTGATCCCATCGATTCGAGTCTTCTCACCTTCGATTTAGAGAATTTCTCGCCCCGACTTCCACATTAGAGAGCTCTTGTTATTCAAGTCGGGATTAACGGTCTTAACATCCATAGGGCCGTTGTGGATGAAGGTGCTTCTACCTGCGTCATGTCATCCTCTTGCTAGAAGGCCATTGGATCTCTAGCCCTTGCGTCATCTCCCAATGCCCTCGAGGCATTTGATGGTTGGGAATCCAAACCCCTAGGTGTTCTCGAGAGTTTAGCGATTACTTTACAGGGGAAGACTGTCAACGTGGAAGTAGAAGTAGTTGACACCAGACTCAACTACAATATACTTCTTGGCCGCAGCTGGACCCATGCCATGCTATGCGTGCCATCCACTGTCTTTTGACTTCTTAAGTTCCCTCACGAGGGCAAAATCGTCACGGTGGATCAGTTGTCCTTCTTCACCTCTACCTCCGAGAACAACGTACCATACGTGGATCAGATTCCGAATCCCCCTGACACTGTTGGACCCGGTCTCTTCAAGGACCCCATCCTCATGGGGGTCTTTCCCATACCTCCACCGCACACCGCTCAAGTTAACATGATTTCCAGGTCTAGTGACCCCTGGCTTATTCCTATGCCTGAGCAGGTGTTTGAGTTTGGAGAATCAATGCCCTTGACTCCAGTAGAGATCAGCTACTGTGAAATTGTTGCCGCATCTCATCCTCCACCTACTCAGCATGCTCCTTTGAGCATGGATCTAGATGTTTACTCTCAATCCCCCTGGCTTGGTCAGGCCGATTCACCTGATCCTCTCAAAGATACTTTTCCTTCTGATGAAGCCATCATTGAAACTATGTCTCTCGAGGAGCTACCTTGGGGCGATGGACATCATCGTTCCTCTTTTATGCCTAGCTTGGGGGCAATGTCTAAATTTCTGGAGCATTATGCATCTCAGGTTCCTACTCCTCCTCTTCAAACGCCCATTTTGACGCATGAGGTTTTTTCGGAGGGAAACCTGAGTAATATCACTCAAACTATCCCAATCAACATCTCCGTCAAACCGGGGATCGTTGAGAATATTCACGTGGGAGTGAATTGTTCTCCTAATGAGATTCAAGTCTATACTGATCTTTTCAAAGAATTCAGAGATGTGTTCGCCTGGTCCTACGAGGAAATGCCGGGGATTGATCCCAGTATCGTAGTGCATGAGATTCCAACCTACCCAGGTGCGAAGCCCGTGCGCCAATTCTTACGCCCCATGCATCCTCGGAAAGCCGCTGCAATTAAGGCAGAATTTGAAAAACTTCTAAACGCAGGCTTTATTTATCCCATACCCCTCACAGAATGGGTTTCTAACATTGTTCCTGTTGATAAAAAGCAGGGTACTATTAGGGTCTGTGTTGATTACCGCGACATCAATCGCGCCTGTCCAAAAGATAATTATCCCACTCCGTTCATAGATCAGATTATCGACGAATGTGCCGAAAGTGAGATTTATTCCTTGATGGACAGTTTCTTAGGGTATAATCAGATCAATATTGCTCCTGAGGATCAACATAAGACTACATTCATCTGTCCGTGGGGTACTTTCGCGTTTAAAAAGCTCCCGTTCGGCTTGAAGAACGCTGGAGCCACTTTTTAGTGTGCGATGTCTTATGCTTTCCATGACATTCTCCATATCATTCAGCCTTATCTGGACAACTTGCCATCTCATTCAGCTAGGCGAGAGGATCACCCTGAACACCTCCGCCAGATTTTCCTCCGCTGTAGGCGCTACAATATTAGGCTCAATCCTCATAAGTGCGTCTTCTGCGTGGATTCTGGCCGTCTTTTGGGATTCATAGTCTCCAAAGACGGGATTCGCCTTGACCCTTTAAAAGTCAAGGCTATCATCAACCTCCCATCACCCTCCTCGTTATTTCAGTTACAGAGTCTGTAGGGAAAAGCGAACTTCCTTCGACGCTTTATCCCGAACTACGCGGATGTGGCTAAAGGATTCACACGCTTATTAAAGCAGAATGTTCCCTTCCATTGGGACGACATTGCTCAGCAGTCCTTTGAGAAGCTAAAGACGTTATTGGTTAATGCTCCTTTTCTTCGTCCACCTGATTATCGTCGCGATTTCACTTTATATCTCACCGTCGCGTTTAGCACCATTGCTATGGTTCTGGTGCAGGATGATGACGATGGTAATGAACATGTCGTTTATTATCTATCGCGAAACCTTCTCGATACATAAACGCGTTATGCTCACGTTGAGAAGTTGGCGTTAGCCGCAATACACGCTGTGCAGCGCTTTCGCCATTACACCCTGCTGTGTACGATAACAGTGGTTTCGGATTGCAACCCCATGACATATATTCTCTCTAGACAATTGCTGGGGGGAAAATACTCCAAGTGGATCGTTATCCTGCAGGAGTTTGACTTAGAGTTCACTACTGCTAAGTCGAAGAAATCACTGGTTTTCACGGATCATATATGCTCTCTCCCGACAGACTCCGCTCCTTCACTTTCCGAGGATCGTATCCCGAACGAAACTCTTTTCCTCATCAGTACTCGCGATCCTTGGTATGGTGACATAATCATGTATCTTCAGACCTCCACATTTCGGTCTGAGTTGACTAAAGATGCCCGACGTCGGATTCGGCATCAGTCTCAACCCTATCGTATCATAGGAGATACCTTATACCCTGTTGGAGTAGATTCGGTGCTCTGCCGGTGCCTAACCTTGGAAGAGGCTGAAAGGGTTCTAAATGACTGCCACAGTGGCGCCCGTGGTGGATATATGTTCGGATATGCTACTGCCCAGAAGATTCTGCGAGCAGGTTATTTCTGGCCGTCAATATTCAAAGACCGTATCGTTACAGTCCATAAATGTCACGCGTGCCAGGTGTTTCAGCGCAAGATGCGTGCGCCGCCTCTCCCTTTGCATCCTGTTATTACCGTCGGCCCTTTTGCGAAATGGGGCGTCGATTTTATGACATGTAACCCTCACTCGGCCGGGGGGCATGCGTATATCATTGTCGCTGTTGACTACTTCACCAAGTGGGCCGAAGCGATGCCTACACTAGCTGTCGACGGTAAGACAGCTGCCCAATTCATATTCAACCATATCATTGCACGTTTCGGGGTCCCGCAAGCCATCGTTACTGACCACGGTACTCATTTCCGAGATTATATGATGGCTGAGCTGACTTCAAAGTTGGGCTTACGTCACGATAGCTCAACACCGTATTACCCGCAGGCAAACGGCCAGGTTGAAGCAGTGAACAAGGTTCTGGTCACTATGCTTCAACGAACAGTTGGTATCCACAAATCCAATTAGCACCTCCAACTTTTCTCAGCTCTATGGGCATACCGGACATCTGCAAAGAGTGCAACTAGATTCACACCATTTCAATTGGTGTATGGTCTGGAAGCAACTCTTCCAATTGAATGCGAGATTCCTTCGTTGAAATTAGCTGTGGAGCTTCTACCCGACACTTCTGCTGAGAAAGATCATCTTTTGTATCTGGAACAATTAGATAAAAACCGCTGCTTAGCTGCTTTAGTTATTGAAGCACAAAAGAAGCAGGTCAAAGCTCACTTCGATCAATCGGTTTCTCCTCGTTCCTTTGTTGAAGGAGACCTCGTCCTCCTATACGATCAACCACATGATAATCTTGGGGCTGGAAAGTTCCAACCTATGTGGCGTGGGCCCTACATAGTAAAACGCGTTTTGAAAAATGGGGTTTATGAGCTTATAGATTATGAAGGAATTCCACTAGCGCAGCCCAGAAATGGGTTGTACCTTAAAAAATACTATGCCTGAAGTGATTTTTGGTGTGGTGTGTGTACATAAGTGTGTGTTTTTTCATTTGTGTGCATGTGTGGTGTGGTTTTCAATGTAAACATCTTTCTGCTGATCGGGTCTTCCTGATTGTTCAGATGTCTATTCATCCGTTTGTTGGTTTCGCGGATGGTGCCTCCCGCAGTACCAGGAATCTGTCTTCAGCAGCCTGGGTAATCTACGATCCTACTGGTGAGTTGGTCAACCTGCAAGGTGTGTGTCTGGGACGTACTACAAATAACATCGTGGAATATAGTGTTGTATTAGAATTATTAACCGAGGCTGTGAACCTTGGTATCCATGAATTACTTGTGTATCTAGACTCGCAACTTGTAGTATTACAACTGAACGGTCATTATTCGGTTAGAAATCCATCGATCTTACGTCTGTATCTGCGTATTTGTTTACTGGAAAGAAATTTTTACTATATTACATACCAACATATTCCCAAGCATATGAATGCGTTAACTGATGCAGTAGCTAATTTGGTTTTAGATAGGCATTTGCACAATTTGTAAATCATCATTACATGAAAGAGAAAGATCCATCCAGAAATAGATATGTATATATATATCGAAATGTTTACATAGTGTGCATCACATTAAATCAAAAAATATATATGTTCATCTTAATACATCCGGAGACGACATGTCTCTCAAAAAATATGCATGATAAAAGTCCTAGGAGTCTAATCCACATGGTGCTCATGATAACAGGTAACTGCACACACTAAGCGTCTCAGAATTCGGTAGAGGCGACTGGACACTCCCACCATGTGTCTCTGGTACGCCATCGGTACATCTGCCAGTCGGGCGTAGTCTGGGATCCCTCGGGTGATGCCCTCGATATTCTAGATTAACTCCCCCCCCCTCTACACCCTCTGCTTGAGGATCAGGTGCGGGAAGAGTCCTCCGTGCGATAGGAGACATACTGGCTGGTCTCTCTGGACCTACGTCTGCATGCATATAAAATGTGTCAGGAAGAACATGTATTAACAAAAAAAAATTCATAAAATATAAAATCAAAAAGAGACGGGGTCATACCCAACTCCTCGTCCCAATCACCTCCCTCCGGCAGTGGGAGATCTGGATCACCAGTGAAATCGGTACCGGCATATGGCCAGTATTCCACTACGATCAGCTGATGTCGCAACCACCCAAAAAACTCCGGCCTCCAGGACATTTGTTGGTCCCCTCCAGCTCTGGGCATCAGCTCTGCCCAGTGAGCCATTCTTGGCTCTCGTGGAATAGGCTCAGCTACTATGGCCCCTTGGCCCTGGAAGATTGGTAATCGTTCCAGAATGAACGATAACAGGATAGAACCATAGCCAAATTGTTTCAGCTTGGCTTGTTTGCATTTGGTCAGTTGCCTCTTTATGTTTATCGTCACTTCTGTGGCCCAGTCGAACAATAGAGGAGTCATACACTCTGAGGCCAACAATAGTTGGACCTTTGTGGCCTCGTGCAGTGCCTGCGATCCCACAGCCCGTGTGATGGTATGAAGCACTACTCTCAGTGACAGATCAGGAATGGTATGGATGTCCACCTTTCCACTTCCGGATCCTAGTTGTGCCCCTTGGCACACTCGTGCCATCACTTGCTCCATTTTCTCACCAGAGGGTCTGCTCCTTGTCAGTATGGGCACTGGACCCCTGCGCGATAATCCGGTTATGAAGTACAGGTCAACAACCTCCAGTTCTAACACTTGGTCCCGCAGTTTGAATACTTGTTCATCTGCGTCCCACATATTGATCAAGTACTGTAGAAGCTCGGGCTGAGCTCATAAACAAGGTGTTAAGAAGAACTTTTTTAGCCCACATTTCATGAGGGCGTTCATGCAAACTTTATTTTCCATGGATTTTTCATCTTCTTCACCGTGCTCCCTTTCTTTCCACTCAATCACCATTTTTCTCGGTTCACTGAATCAACATGGTCAAAACCCTTAATTAGATCTCTGATGAGCTTCAAATTTCATTCAATTTGATTAAAAATTTCGAATTTTTAGGCGAAAATGAGGTTCTACCGCTGGTGCGGCTATTTCCTAAACATTCGCACCAGCTGGCGCGAGCCCTTTGTATATAAAAGCTCATTGGCGCAGGTCCGTGCCCGATACCCGCGCCAATGAGCGGAGCCCTAAAAATTTAAAAAGTGGCCTCAGAAGTCTAATGCATGATGGAAAATTGTTAAAAAATGGATTGAAATGGAGTGCCAAGAAGCGCCTCTTACCTAGAACTGACGGAACTTAGAATGGTAGCCCGGATCGGTCGTAATCACTGTCAGAAGTTTGCACACCAAACTGGACCACTGCTGCTCTTCGGTGAGGTAAATAGTAAAAAGTAATTCTATTTTTACCATTTGACATATTTATAACTTTCTTAACTCAAAATAGGTTTTGAAATTTATTTTTCCGAATATTTTAATGTATTTGTGTCGAAAATGGGTTTTACACTTGCCTTTTTGTGCAGCAACAAGTCTTTTACGCAACTAAAACGATGAAACGAGTTGTATTTTATACTTTTTCGGACTCGGTAAATACACGAAAAAGTTACTCTGGAGTCATATTTCAGCTCTTTTCTGACTCTCTAAACATGAAAAGATTCCCAAGGCCCTTATCGTTTCGATCTCGTTAAAGTGGACACGAATCGACATCTACCCAGTATACATTTACCCCTTTTTCGGGCTAGGATGGATTATTTACGAAAAAGGAGTACCCTAGCCTATCGCGACTAGCAGGTTTTCTCGGGTATTGTTTTCTACCTTTTCGGGTCCGAGGAACTATCTACAAAAAGGTACCGCTGGAGTTTACTTTTTGCTGTCTTTTCAAACTCTCTAAATATGAAAAGACGCCAAGTTCTTCCTTTGTCAGACTCATTAAACCCTGATGACATCGGATTCAGTCGAAATGACGTTATTCGAGTCACTCCTTCCTAGGGCTCGTTAAATGTACTAGGATGGATTCACCCGAAGGGCGGACTTATATTACAAGCATATGCTATCCCCTTCAATCTTGTTATCAAAAAATAATTGGGGTACTCGCCAGAAATGGTGGGGGAAAATGGAACCAGCATCGTTGTTGTGTCAGCAGTATGTCGCTCTTGAACATGGCACTTATCTGCATTCGTGTTGGGTTGGGGACATCTCATCTCATTCTTCACTTTGCCTCCATGGGTTTGGATAATCCCTTTTGACCTCTCATCTGCTCATTGCCTTATCACCATGACCTCTGATCCATTGATGTCAAATACTGCCAAGTCCACTATCGTGCCGTTTACATGTTCAAGAGAAGTTGACCTCTGCAAGTATCAACCTTCCTCTGATTCTCATATGATCCTGATTCACAAAAAACATCATGTTCCTCTGTCTCGTGTCGATGATGTGGGAAACATTATGGCCCACCTTCGATCAAGGTCACTTCCTGTCGAATTCAGCTCATTATCTAGGAAGATGGTCTAGAGACTCTTTCATGGTACCTTAGAGCCTGCATGCCTCAATGGCAGGTTCGTCGCATTCGATATGAGGTTTTCATCATTGGCCTCTGATCGAGTGATTCTACGAGTGTTCGACACTAGGTCATTGATTCATGTTGAGGAGGTAAATCCCCTCTGCAGATAGAGGCGATCCCTACTAGCCCAGATCGGGTCTAGCAAAAATCAAACACGCTACAGTGCATGTTCCTAATTGTAAATAAATCGACTTGCGAGGAAGGCTTACCTGGAATCCGACGTTGTCATTTGTAGAAGAGGTGGTGCTCCCGTTCCTTCGCCCTGGCAGATCACAGCCCTCACGATCTCTGTGATCGGACACCTGCACATGCAAGAAACAACACAAACGCAAGCATAAAATCCAGTGCATACAAATATATATCAGTCGAAGAGGATATAACTCATAAACATGATCAAGAACAAGAGTGGAACCATAACCGATAGTCGCTTATCATTAAAGAGTTAAAAGAAGAATACAACCATAGCTTCGATGCAACACTCTCCTTTAGCGGGTCGTCAGCACAACATGTCTCGAAAAATCCTGTCAGGGATGGGACAAGCCTCTCTCTCTGGATACTCGGCAATAGTCTCCTTGCTTGGATTTGGCCTTGGGGAATCAAGAAGGCTTTTGCAGCATGAAATCTCTTGGGAACTTAGAAATTCTGCCACTCTTTGGAACTAGCTTGCAATGGAAATGGGCAAGCTTTTATAGAAGGAGGAAGGGGAGTTGGGATCCATATAATTATGGGATTGGCCCTATCATCAAGGAAGCTTCCATGAGAGGTGGCAAACCACTACCTCTCCATGGAAATCCGTAGCCAAACCTCCCAACTCAAGATAGAAATCAGCCCAATAATTTGTCAGGATGAAACTTCCACCTTTTATTTTTAAAAAACACCTCTTAATATGGTTGGAGCGGGTATAGCTCTATGGCAGAGCACCAATTGGTGCGCCCTCTTTGGAGGATTTCCCTCTTGGCGCGAGGGCTGAACCATGGAACCGCGCCAATGGCAAAAGAGCTATTTTTAGGGTTTTTTGCAAGGAGATGTCTTTAGGGAAATTAAAGCTCATCTTCAGAGGGATGCAATAAAAGTATTTTCAATTCTTAACTCTGCCCACAGGTCACGGAATGAGCCCTCCAATGTGCGGGATGGGGATTGTAGGGACGGTGACAAATTGCTGTGTAACAATTCACACGCCGTAGATTGTACCTATAGTACCTTGAGGGCCATTGTCATTATTGGTGGTTCCTCTCGCGTCTGTTAACAACTTTCATCATTGGCTAGTAACCAGACAATGTTATTGCATGTTCGACTTCAACTCACATATTCGCATGCTTGAACTTGTACTTTGTTTGGGTTGAGATGGAGCGCAAGACCCTAGATTGTGTCTGTTGTAATCCAGGCTGCGACGTTGTGGATTATTATGATTATTTACATGACTCACTGATTGGATGGCTGCGACCATACCTGAGTCTATTTATCGAACTTCATTGGATGGCTGCGTCCATGCCTTGGATCTAGATTATTGTACACTCTGTTATGGATGGCTGCGCCCATGACACGCATATATATCATGTATCTGAGACATCATTTGTACTTCTCTCCACAGGTTTTTCGATGGCATTGTTTTCGTTCGACATGTTCTCGTAAAGCATTTCACCCCTCTCTCTCTCTTTCGGGCCTCATGCTTTAGGGGGCATCTGTTACATAGCAATTTATCACCGTCCCTACAATTCCCATCCCGCACATTGGAGGGCTCATTCCGTGACTTGTGGGTAGAGTTAAGACTTGAAAATACTTTCATTGCATCCCTCTGAAGATGAGCTTTAATTGCCCTAAAGACATCTCCTTTCAAAAAACCCTAAAAATAGCTCTTTTTCATTGGCGCAGTTCCATGGTTCAGCCCTCGCGCCAAGAGGGAAATCCTTCAAAGAGGGCGTGCCAATTGGCGCTCTGTCATAGAGCCATACCCGTGCCAACCATATTAAGAGGTGTTTTTAAAAAATAAAAGGCGGAAGTTTCATCCTAACAAATTATTGGGTTGATTTCTATCTTGAGTTGGGAGGTTTGGCTACGGATTTCCATGGAGAGGAAGTGGTTTGCCACCTCTCATGGAAGCTTCCTTGATGATAGGGCCAATCCCATAATTATAGGGATCCCAACTCCCCTTCCTCCTTCTATAAAAGCTTGCCCATTTCCATTGCAAGCTAGTTCCAAAGAGTGGCACAATTTCTAAGTTCCCAAGAGCTTTCATGCTGCAAAAGCCTTCTTGATTCCCCAAGGCCAAATCCAAGCAAGGAGACTATTGCCATGTATCCAGAGAGAGAGGCTTGTCCCATCCCTGACAGGCTTTTTCGAGACATGTTGTGCTGACGACCCGCTAAAGGAGAGTGCTGCGTCGAAGCTATGGTTGTATTCTTCTTTTAACTCTTTAATGATAAGCGACTATCGGTTATGGTTCCACTCTTGTTCTTGATCATGTTCATGAGTTATATCCTCTTCGAATGATATATAGTTGTATGCACTGGATTTTATGCTTGCGTTTGTGTTGTTTCTTGCATGTGCAGGTGACCGATCACGGAGATCGTGAGGGCTGTGATCTGCCAGGGCGAAGGAATGGGAGCACCACCTCTTCTACAAACGACAGCGTCGGATTCCAGGTAAGCCTTCCTCGCAATTCGGTTTATTTACAATTAGGAACCTGCACTGTAGCATGTTTGATTGTTGCTAGACCTGATCTGGGCTAGTAGGGATCGCCTCTGTCCGCAGAGGGGATTTACCTCAACAGCTATGCTTGATGATTCCGGAACACCTGACACATTTTGGGGAGAAGCAGCACATACAGCGGTAAATATTCTTAACAAGGCACATGTTCATGTAAATAGTGATAAAACTCCATATGAACTCTGTTATGGTAATCCTCCCACTGTGAAGCATTTTAGAGTTTTTGGATGCAAATGCTTTATCAAAAATAATGATGAAAAACTTGGCAAGTTTGAACCTAGAGCAGATGAAGGAATACTTCTTGGTTACTCCTCTATGACTAGAGCATATAAATGTTACAATAAAAGACTTCGGAAGATTGTTGAATATATTGATGTTGTTATTGATGAGTCTCCTGCAACTCCGAAAGAAGAAAAACAAATAACAGATGAAGACGATGATGACATATATCCTTCTACATCAAATAGAAATGATATTGACAGTAAACCCAATGAAGAACCCGAAGATGAATTATCCGAAAAATCTCGATCCAGATATGTTCAAAAGAATCATCCTGAATCTCAAATTTTGGGAGAAAAGGGATCAGGTGTACAAACAAGAAGGACTCTTGTGGGATCTTCTAGCTATCTGGAATTTATATCCGCTATTGAACCACAAAATGTCAATCAAGCTAGCAAAGATGAATGTTGGATCCAAGCCATGAATGAAGATCTTGATCAAATTGAAAAGAATCACACTTGGGAATTAGTACCAAGACCTCATGACAAAAATGTCATTGGAACTAAATGGATATTCAAAAACAAGTTAAATGAGAATGGGGATGTTATAAGAAATAAAGCTAGAATTGTTTGCAAGGGGTATGCTCAACAAGAAGGTATAGACTTTGAAGAAATGTTTGCTCTTGTAGCTAGACTTGAAGCCACAAGAATGTTTCTTTCTTTTTCAAGCTTCCAACAAATTAAAGTTTCTCAAATGGATGTTAAATCTGCGTTTCTCAATGGTGATCTAGAAGAAGAAGTTTATATAGAACAACCAGAAGGATTCATTTTAGGAAATGATGAAAAACTTGTTTGTAAACTTAAAAGGGCTCTATATGGTCTCAAACAAGCTCCAAGGGCATGGTATTATCGTCTTCACAAATATCTTCATCAACAAGGATTATCAAAGGGGTCTGTTGATAGCAACTTATACACTAAAACTGAAAATGATAAACTATTGATTGTGGTTGTATATGTTGATGATATCATTTTTGGAAGTAATGAAGAGTCTATGAGTCAGAAATTTGCTTCTTCTATGCAGCAAGAATTTGAAATGTATTTACTGTGTGAACTAACATTCTTTCTTGGCTTACAAGTGCAACAAGCAACAGATGGCATATTCTTATCACAAGAAAAATATCTTAAGCAAATATTGAAGAAGAATGGCATGGAAGATTGCAAATCTGTAAGTACACCAATGATAACCAGATGTAATCTCAGTTCTAATGATGATTCCCCCACGATGAATCAACCAGAATACAGATCTATGATAGGAATTCTACTTTATCTCACTGGGACAAGACCAGACATTATGCATGTCGTTGGGATTTTTGGACGATTCCAAGCTAATCCAAAAGAGTCTCACCTTTAGGCTGTGAAAAGAATATTAAAATATCTACAAGGAACTCAAGACTTTGGACTATGGTATCCAAATAATGTTGATCTTACTCTTCATGCTTACACTGATGCAGATTGGGCTGGAAATTTTGATGATCGGAAAAGCACTAGTGTTGGTGCATTCTATATGGGGCCCCAGCTAGTATCTTGGTTCAACAAGAAGAAAAGATCTATTGCCTTATCTACAGCAGAAGTGGAATATGTGGCTGTCGCATCATGTTGCACTCAACTTATTTGGATGATGCAAACCTTACAAGACATTCAAATCAAATGTTCACCTCCTATCTCCATTATGTGTGATAATACAAGTGCCATCAGTATCTCAAAGAATCCTATTATGCATTCCATGACCAAGCACATTCCCATCAAGTATCACTTCTTACGTGAACAAGTGCTTGAACAAAAGGTGAATTTGGAGTATGTTCCCTCCAAAGAACAAGTTGCTGATATATTTACCAAACCTCTACCTAGGGAAGCGTTCGAATATCTCAGACAAAAACTGGGAGATGCCTTTGCCTCTCAGAATATCAGATCTGCCTAAATTCAGAAGATTAAATTCAGAAGCTAGGATACGCGGATTTCCTGAAGGACACTCACGTATATACGCGATTTTATACAAAAAAACCATGTATGAGTGTTTGCTGACAATTTTTTCTAGGGTCAGCATTCTTCAGCACAGCTGCAGTGCTGTTGGGTCTCTCTGGTGATGTTCCAGCTCTCATATTTCTGCTTCATTCTTTAATACTTCTGATGAAGATGCCTTGATGATTTGTTGTTGAAATTATTTATGATGCACAAGCTAAGGGGGAGAATTGGTCATGTGAAAAGGATGCATTGTTGGCATTCTATTTATTTGTTGTAGTCTGATCTCATGTATGAGAAAATTTGATCTTGATTGTATATGTGATTTATGTAATTTGATGAAAAAGGTCATGTTGAGACCTATGATGTAAAATTGTAATATTCAGTCATGTAAGGACTTGTTCAAATGTGGAAACCCACTTGGTTGGGTACTTGAGTCACATATGTAAATCCACTTGATTGGATCATTGATGTAAGTATGAGTCCTTGATAGGAAAGGTCATAGAGTCATGTACTTCATTGAAAATTTATGTTTGAAGATGCAGCATGATCTTAGGGGGAGCATGGTATTGTCGGTACAAAGGATCTTGATCTACCCTTTGCCCTTTATGTCAAAGGGGGAGAATGTTGTTGCTGAATTCTGAATTTATTTCTGGTCATGGTTGCCATCAAGTCCAAAGGGGGAGATTGTTGGCAATATGATGCAATGAGTTGTCCTTGATGGCAACCTACTTGATGAAGTTGTCCTTGATGAAAACTAACGTGCTGAAGTTGTCTTTGGATAGCAACATATATATTACAGATGTAAGAATGACGTATCTACAAAGAAAATAATTCCAGTAAATGCCGGAGAAATGATAAATATAATATGTCAAAATGTATACGCGCTTTTTTAAAGGTCAAGTCGCGTATACACGCGGATAAGTACGTCCCAAGTCTCGTATGCCCTTTTACTCTCCAAAATTATAATACGAAGGGGCATTACCATGGTTTTTTCACACAATATTGAGCGCTGTATGGTTTATTTGATTCCATCCAAGAATACCATCGAAAGTTGTGTGGTTTTGACTCATGGTATTAGTAAAAGCTAAATCTATTTAAGGAGAAGAAGATCATAGTGCAAGGTGTGCATATGTAAGGGTTGTTGATGAATAAATATCTCTAAGGAACATCTGCATGGATGAACTATATTCTTAATTGATAGATCTGAAAATATGATGCACCCATGGATAAAAGGATAGTTCAAGATCGCTAGATCTGATGATGATGAATCTCTAATATGATCAGCAGAAGAAGAAATGGTGAAGATCTGGCGCAATGTCTGCTGAAGGTAATGAAGAAATCTAGGTAAGTTTATAGATCTACTTTGTTCTGAAAAGTTTTCAATTTATAGATTTATACACTATTTCCTCTCAAAAAGGCACGTGTATACGTGGGTTGGATCAATGAAAAGCGCATATAGGGTTTTCTGAAGAATAAAATACACAGAGGCATTGTTAGGTCCCTATATCACTAGTATAGTCCCTTATTATTGTTAGTGTAACCCCCTTATTGTTATTATTGTACCCTTGTAACCCCCATTTTGTTATTATTGTGCCCTTAAATTATTATTGTTAGGTCGGCTAGGATTACATTGTGGCCCACTAGGATTACATTATGGCCACATGGACTCCTATATATGTGGTGTGTTATGGGGTTTGTAAATTGTATCATCCAATAATTTTTTCACGAAGGTTCGTAATCTGAATTTGTATGGTGCGAAGTCAAATCCCGAGATAGTCTGGCCAAACAATTTTCAAAGAAAGCTTTGTTTTGCAATATTTTTAAAAGAACGTAAATGCGTGTTTTTTCAAAGTTCTCGAATTTCTTACATCAAAGAGATCGTGGAAAAGTTCAATAACTTCTCTTCCGGGCAGTGGATTTAAGTGCTGTAGTGCGGGTTTCCAAGCACACAAACCGTAGTTTCTTGGCTATCAATTTTAGAGACAAAGGACAAACAGCCATCATGTGAAAGTCGTACAAGTTGTTTGATCGAAATGAAATTAAAAATTAGTCATTGTGGGAGATTGGACACAACTTTGAATTTTGGGAGAATCCAAATCAAGTCACACCGTGGTATTTGTTAGTTTTTAGACGATTCATTGGAGAAGGCATTCAGGTTGGCAAGAAAAGTTGAACGTAAAATTATGGCGACAAGGAAGCCTACCACTCAATTCTATAAAGAAGGAAGTGTTGCTACGCCTAGATTTCCACAACCTACAAGGTTGACACCACAACAATTGGAAGAAAAAAGAGCAAAAGGGCTTTGCTACAGTTGTGATAGCAAATACACTAAAGGTCAAAAGTGTGCTGAGAAGAAATTATTTTACATAGATTGTGAAGAGGAAGAAGAAAATGAACAAGAAGAGGATATACACCAGGAACCAGCCCCAGAAGAGGAAGAAATGAATCCGACCATATCGTGTAATGCACTGGCAGGAATTACCACTCCTCAAACTCTCAAGATAAAAGGACAAATCAAGAAGCAAAAGGTAATAGTGTTGATTGATTCAGGTAGCACCCATAATTTTATTCATTGTAAGGTAGCCAAGGAATTAAATTGTTTCCTATACCCAGCACCAGAATGTCAAGTGATGGTTGCAAATGGAGGAACTATAAACTGCTCTGGAAAATGCCATAACATCAAGCTAACCATGGGGGAATATGTGTTGACTAGTCCAATGCTTTCCATTCCTATGGGAGGTGCTGATGTTGTACTAGGAGTACAATGGTTACAACCTTTTGGGACGGTAGCTTTTAATTTTCAAGAACTTTTCTTGAAATTCTTTTCAGAAGGAAAGGAAGTCGAATTACGGGGTATTGAAGGGAAGCCAGGAAGGATAATAAGCTCTAATGGCATGACAAAGCTTCTAAAGAAAGAACAAAGAGGCGTAATTGCACAATTATGCTCACTAGAAGTTCCAACATCAAAATCATCTATTTTTGCAGATCTCCAACAAGTCTTGGACAATCATTCCAAGGTGTTTGAAACTCCCAAAGGACTCCCACCTATTCGTGGTCATGATCATGCTATTCATTTGATTCCAGGAAGTGTTCCTCCAAACATCAGGCCTTATAGATATCCTTACTTCCAAAAGAGCGAAATTAAACGTATGATTGCAGAAATGTTAGAGGTGGGTATAATTCAACCCAGTCAAAGTTCTTTCTTTGCTCCTGTAGTATTGGTACACAAGAAGGATGGATCATGGCGAATGTGTCCGGATTATAGGGAGCTCAATAAGCTCACCATTAAAGATAAATTTCCCATTCCTGTGATTGATGAATTATCGGATGAATTACATGGAGCAATTTATTTTACCAAGTTGGATCTTCATTCAGGATATCATTAAATTAGAATGAAGACTGAAGATATTCCAAAAATAGCATTTCGAACTCATGAGGGTCATTATGAATTTTTGGTCATGCCTTTTGGCCTTAACAATGCACCTTCTACATTTCAAGGGTTGATGAATTCCATTTTCAAACCCTTCCTTAGAAAATTTGTGCTAGTATTTTTTGATGATATACTAATCTACAGCAGGTCTTGGAAGGATCATGTTGAAAATGTTGACAGGGTGCTCAAACTATTGCAGGAGAAACAATTATATGCAAAAATATCCAAATGTTTCTTTGGAGTACAAGAGGTGGAATATCTGGGTCATATTGTATCTCACGAGGGTGTTAAAGTAGACCCTAACAAAATTAAAGCTATTAAGGAATGGAAAGTCCCCACAACCATAAAGCAGTTGCGAGGATTTCTCGGGTTAACAGGGTATTATCGCAAGTTTGTTAAGAATTATGGGAGAATAGCAGCACCTCTAACAACATTATTGAAGAAAGATGCATTTTCATGAACTCTGGCTAAACAAGTGCCTTGAAACGTTCAAAGAGGTAATGTGTTTTAACACCGGTCTTAATACGCCGCACTTCTACAAAAACTCCTTTATTGTGGAAATGGATGCCCTGTGAAAGAATTGGTGCGCTAATGCAAGAAGGAAGACCCATTTCTTTTGAAAGTCGTCCAATCAAAGGAAAGTATTTACAGAAAGCTATTTATGAGAAGGAAATGTTGGCAATACTACATGCACTAAAGAAATGGTGACCTTACCTAATGGGAAGACACTTCAAGGTAAAAACTGATCATGATAGTCTGAAACACTTTTTGGAACAAAGACTATCTTCAGAAGAGCAACAAAAACGGGTCACAAAGATGTTGGGTTACGACTTTGAAATCATCTACAAAAAAAAAGGAAGCTAAATATTGTTGCAGATGCACTCTTAAGAAAGAATGAAGAGGTGGAAGCATTGCTTTGTGCCATTTCTATTATCCAACCAGATTGGATAACTCAAGCAAGAGATGAATGGAAGAAGGACAAAGATGTATGGACACTCATTCAAAAGTTGCAGCAAGATCCTAGTACATCTGATACATTTAGTTGGAAAATGATTCCTTATGGTACAAAGATCGCTTATATCTTTGTAAGAATTCCCAACTAAAACAAAATATTCTTCTAGAATTGCACACTTCTCCTTTAGGAGGACACTCAGGATTTTTAAAAACTTACCACAGGGTGAAGAAAGAAATTTTTTGGGATGGCCTTAAATCTGATATTCAAAATTTTGTGGTGGAATGTTTGGTTTGCCAGCAGAATAAAGTGGAAACAATTAAGACCCCGGGACTTCTACAACCTTTATCCATTCCAAGTCAACGTTGGGAGGAGATTTCAATGGATTTTATCACAGGTTTACCTAAGTCCGAAGGAAAGAGTGTCATCGTGGTGGTAGTTGATAGACTTACCAAGTATGCACACTTTTGTGCATTATCTCATCCATTTAAAGCAAGTACAGTTGCTACTACATTTATGGAAAGAATTAAAAAGCTACATGGAAGCCCAAGGGTTATTGTGAGCGACAGAGATCCCATTTTTACTGGAAATTTTTGGACGGAGTTATTTTCTTGTTTGGGTACTCAATTAGCTCATAGCTCATTTTATCATCCTCAATCTGATGGTCAAACTGAGATAGTAAATAAATGTTTGGAAGGATATCTTCGTTGTTTTGTATCTGATAAACAAACACAATGGGTCAAGTGGTAACCTCTTGCTGAATGGTGGTATAACACTTCCTTCCATACTGCAGCAAAAATGACCCCATTTATGGCACTTTATGGATATCATCCACCATCCATCACATCATATTTAAGAGAAAATTCGAAGGTTCAAGCAGTGGAAGATCACATCGAGCATCAGCAAGAAGTTCTCCAACTCTTAAAGGATAACCTGAATTTGGCACAAAATCGAATGAAACAATAGGCAGATCAACATCGCAGCGAGAGAAGTTTTGAGGTAGGAGATTGGGTATTTTTACGGCTACAACCATACAAACAAATGTCCCTCAAGCAAGCTAAGAAGGATAATAAATTATCACCAAAGTACTATGGTCCTTACAAGGTGTTGCAAAAGATTGGTACTATGGCATACAAATTGGAGCTTCCCGCTTCTTCGCGAGTACATCCAGTTTTCCATGTTTCATGCTTAAAGAATGTTATAGGTGACAATCTTCCAGTTCAAACAATATTGCCAAAACTTGATCAGGAAGGAAAAATCATATTGGAACCTGAAGCGGTCATGGAAACAAGAACTCGACAGCTACGGAATCGATCAATTTCAGAGTATCTCATCAAGTGGAAGAACTTACCCACTGAAGATTCTACATGGGAGGATGAGAATTTTATACAGAAGTACCCGGAGCTACTCAAGCATTGAGGACAACACTTTTTTGAAGGATAGGGGCATGTTAGGTCCCTATATCACTAGCATAGTCCCTTATTATTGTTAGTGTAACCCCCTTATTGTTATTATTGTACCCTTGTAACCCCCATTTTGTTATTATTGTGCCCTTAAATTATTATTGTTAGGTCGGCTAGGATTACATTGTGGCCCACCAGGATTACATTATGGCCCCATGGACTCCTATATATAGAAAGGAGGTTTTGTAAATTGTATCATCCAAGAATTGTTCATTTATGTAATGTATTGGAGGTTGCCCCCTCGAAGTGGCTTATTTCTAAGGCGTTGATGTCTCTTTTCTTCTATTTTTGGAGCTGGTTACACAACAGGCATACGAGGGTTTGTGTGTAGTAAAGCGCATATGTATGAAGATTCAATATATAAAAGTAGCGTATGCTATTTGAATTAATGAAGGTTTAGGGTTGAGTTTGTATCTGCATATCTATTCCAAAGTCTGGGTTATTTTTGATATTCAGGTTATAGTGGTCTCACTTTTCTGCTTGAAGTTTTGGGAAAAATATGTTTGTTGATGATGAGTGAAAGGTTGTGTTGAAGTTGTTTGATCCAGTATGAAAATTGATGAAATGTGGTCTGCAGTGGATCTGAGGGTAGGAGCCTTCAGCATGAAAGTGGAAGTTTTCTGCCAGTAAAATCTGGTGTTGAATTCAGGGGGTCGAAGCTCCCTTCCAGGAGAGGCTGGTAAACGAGTTCATGGGGGTTGGAGCTCCCTTCCAGTTGCAGTTGGAAAATGAGAGAAGGTTGCAGCCTTCTACAGGTAGAAGCCTGTGTACTGATATGAGCCTGCATCAGTACTATGTTGTAAAACGTTTTCTATATAATAAAGATTGAAGATAGAGACGTCAACAGCGGTGGTTTTCTCCTGAATTGGGTTTCCACCTTAAATATTGGTGTTCTTATGTGTGATGCTTTATTATGTTGATTACTGCTCATAATGTATAACCTGATACATATATGATAAATTTGTTTATAAGACTGCTTCTGAAGAATTTTTCTAAAACTGGAAAGTTAAATCTGTATACACGAGTTTCCTTCTGGTTTTCCGCATGCATACGCTAGTTCCATTCATAAAAACCACGTATGGAAATTTGCTCAAAGAAAAAGTTGAATTTATTTTATAAGCTCTAAATACTGATTCACCCCGCATTTTTCCCAACAATTTCATTACATTTTGTCATATTTTTCTTAGGGAGAATGGAATAAAAAGTATTTTCTTGACTTGAAGCCTAACATGATTTAACTGTAGGAAATGAATGCAATAATGTTATTTTTGAGTAAATTTCCATGTTAAGGGTCGGAGTAGACAAGTAGGAGCAATCATAGGGTGTTTTACCACCTTATTAACTCCTATAATAATCCAATATCTCCTTGGATCCTCCTCCAATAGTTTGAATTCAAAGGCAGCCGAGCAAGTGGATGATAAAAGGGATCCAAGCTCCACTTCTCTCGAAGATGAAGGGGATAAACACCTACTTTTAGGGAGCTATTGGTAGCTACGCTTTTGTATAAATAAACAAGAGAAAATTCTCATTAGGATTTGAATTTTATATGCAGCTACAGAACTATTGGCTCTTTATTAGATATTTTTTACTTTCATTGTTAATGTAAGAGAATAGTTGAGAAATAAGAATTAGAATTTCGTCTGTCTCTCACTGCGCTGATTTCAAAGAGTTGAAGCTTTTCGGTTAGGACCCAATTCATGGGCTACAATATCTCTTGCACACCTTTGTTTTTTTCCTTTATGCTTCAGTAGTGGGTTAATTTCATTAAGTTTTGGTAGAATATAAAATATAAAAAGTGTGTTGACAGACTCCATCTCTCACCTCTTCCATTGCAGTTTGAGGAGGAATATATTCCACCATAGACCAAATAGATTCAATTTATGATTTCTTGGAAAATTTCAAATACAATTCACTTTTCTTATCATGAGTATGTTGTAAGGTCAAAGGTAGATCTATGTTTCAATTCCATATGTGGTTCTAGTTAAATTCAACTCATATTTTCCATTATTTCCATGATAAATTTGTTTATGGTAAATGAATGAGTGGGTGTATTGTTTGTAGGTGTAGCTTTAGCAGTAGAGAAGGACCCTTTCATCACTATCACTCTAATTTTCAACAGGCCTCCATCAGTCACCTTCCATTCAGGTCACCCACAACCCTATTTTGGAGTCCATCACCACACCAACAAGAGAAACGTTTTTGGTGGAAGACAAGCCTTCCAATGGTTTTTTGCTTGGCCAATGGGGTTGGTCATCCTCCATTTCCTTCGATCTACCTTTCCCTCACCCTTTCTAGCCTTCCTTCCACAATTTCTGGTCTCCAAACCCTCTCAACCTATTTCCTGTAGCAGTATAGGACTTCCTCTAGCAAAGCATGAATCTTGTAGCAATGTTGAGAGCCCTCTCCTTCATCCCAAAATCACTCCTCCACTTCACCTCAGCCTTGAAAATACACTAGTGAGCCTCCATCTCTTAATATTTGGTTCAGGGACACTCTTAGGACACACAAACTCCCTCTTTTCTTGCTGCAAAACAAAGTAATTTGAAGTGTGATTAGTTCATCATAAGATACATCACTACCATATTATATAGTATAAATTAGATAGAATTCATATAGTCATTAATTCAACACCTGTGCAGATATAGATTAGTTCCTTTATACAAGTCAATTAAGTAGTCTAGAAAATGAATTCAATTTAGTGTAATTCCCTTCTTATACATAGAATCAGTGTTAGTCTTTTTTTCATTTTTAAAATTAAACATTAAATAGATGGATTAGTGCAATCCAGTGTAGATCCTTTTCTTGCCAACAGAGTGATGGTTAATATTTGATTTTAGCCTTAGTTTGGAGTTAGAAGTCTAACATACTTCCTCTTTTAGAGTAGCCATAGTTACTAGAACCTCATGGTAGAACTAATATGAGGATGGCATGATTAGAGCTCATATGTTGTGTATATAGCACTGTTACCTCCAATTTTGTATGAACCGTAGGCTGATTAGTAAGGTTGAATAGCCTATAGGAGTTGTAGCACTCTTGGTGCAATACGAAGGATCACCACTTTTTGGTGTCATTGTCGAGGAGGTTTCTAAGTAGATGTTTTCTTCTTCTTGAGCATTCCTTTTTTATTTTTTTTTTACATTCAGTTCCAAAATATTGGAAAATAAAACACAAAATAAATTTGACTTTCATGCCTCGTAGGAGTAGGGACAACCAAGGAAAATTCTTACCAAGAAACCCCACATCCCCACACAATCACCTTCACTCTTCTTCATTGTTCGGGAGGTAGAATTCCCTCTAGGTGAGCCACTTGAAAACATTGAAGAACCTATTGGGGAAGAAGAATAACTTGCTTCAATAGAGGAACCTACTTCACATATTCAATCTATGGCTCAAAATAGGAACCAATGAATCTTTCCCATTAGAGATTCCAATGGAGAAACTAGAATAAAGAACATCAACCCTTGAGCCCATCCACATTTCCATGGCCTAACTTTTGAGAAACCTGACACTTTCATGTTTGATTTTTTTGTTGTATGTAGGACTTATGACTATGACTCAGATGAGAAAAATCTGAAATTATTCCCATCCACCCTCAAGGATGCAACCTTGCATGGATCCATGGGTCTTCTTAGGAATAATATCACTACATGGGATCAGATGCAAGAATCCTTCAACAACAAGTATAGAGACTATTGCAGGTCCAAAGAGACCAAGGAGGAGATATTTAGGATGACCCTAGGGCCTGATGAATCTTTGGACGATTATGAAGAAATATTCCAACTGAATTACAAAAGATCCAATGGCACCCTTGATCCCTGATCACTTAAGTTAGAACTTCTGCAAGGGATCAGGTAAGAGGTGATAGAGACCAAAAATATGTTGTCTGATGGATATATTTATCAGGTACCTTATGAGGACATCTACTCTGTATTTAGAAATGACTCTAAGGAAGCAAGGAAAAAAGGTAGAGCTAGTCAAAGCATGACCAATGCCCCTTCCTTTTCCACCTCCCTCAAGCATGACATTGGAAAGATGTTGGAGAATTTATAAATTGATGTTCCACACCTTTTATTTGCAAATGGACAGAATGAAGGTCAAGAGGAAATAAGAGGAAGAAGAGAGGGCCTTAGCTATCCTTTTCCTAGATGCACCAAAAAGCACCCTTGGAATGAATGTCCATTGAATTTCATAAAGGTTTTCCTAGTATGTGTGGAGAATCATGCCACATATAAATTTCCCTCCTTACCTAGCCTCAAATTCATATATCAAGGTGTGGAAGGGGAACCTGAGAAAATTTGTTTCATAAATCAAAGGAGGCCTTAGGTGCCCCGACCATACCAATAGGGCATGGAAGGTTCACCTTATTCTTACTACCATAAAATCTAGAATGCACCCATGATTCCTTGGTATTATTCGAGTCCTCCATCATGTACTACACCTCCTACTTGGAATTATGCCCCTCCATATCATCCTCAGCCTGTAAATCAACCTTTTTAGCAGTATGTTCCTCAACCACCTCAGTGGAGCAACCCATCACAAGGGTGGAGTCCCCAACTCAACCAACCACCTCCTTTATTTCCTCCACCCAAATCTTAAGCTCAAATCACTCAGTCTAATCCCCCTAAGTTTTCGCAGACGCCTACCTAGCCCAATTTGAACCCAATCAACAAGAAGGAACAATAGGTATATAGTGGAAAAACATCCTTTCCAGCTTATGTTGTGGAGATACATGCAATTAACCTGAGGTCTGGAAGAGTGCTCCCAGACAATCATCCTCCATCTCCACCTACACAGGTTGAGGAGGAAAAGGAAGAAATCACCCCTCAGACCAATCAACCTCCTTTTCTTGAGCAACTAATCCACCCTAGCCAACGCACCCCATAAGATACTAAAATTATGGGATAACCGAAGAATATGTGTGTAAAAATACACCTTCTCCAAACCATTAAGGATGTTCCCATATACAATAAGCTCATAAAAGGAAAATTCTTCAAAAATTATGGGAGAAAGAATAAAGTCACTCCTACCATCAATGTTGTATGAAAACTATCCAATTTGATGTTGGGAAGAGTGATTTTCTTAAAGTACCTGGTCCCTGGGACTCTAGTAGTCTATGTACGCATCGATGTTATCATTATATGACATAACTTGATTGATATTTGGGCTTCCATCAATGTGATGATCAGGGAAACCATGTTGAAACTAAGCCTCCAAGGAGCTTTGAGAGAAATGGCCAAATAGAACCACAGTAGCTCCGGAAGGAGTTGTTGAGGATGTTATGGTCTCCATTGAATCTTGGGAGTATCCCACTGACTTTGTCACAATTCAGCCAAAAAATAAGTGTAATAGATATCCTGTCATTTTAGGAAGACCTTGGTTGGCCACTTTCGATGCTTATAATGGTTGTTGGGCTGGGAACATGACTATCAAGAATGGGTTGTTGTCCAAGAAACTAGTATTATATCCTCTTGCCTAGCCTTCCATTGACCATGATATACCTCTATGACTCGAGGATGAAGAAGAATATGAAGTATACCATACCACACACTACCCCATTTGTACCATAGATATTGTTCTTAGAGGGAGGAAATATGATGAGTATGACCTCATTTACCACATCCTTCAAAGCCAACACCCCATTACCATTCCACTCGATGACCTGGTGAGAGAATCTGAAAGAAACACTTGGATTGAGCTGTGGTCAGTTGAATCAACCTCTAAACCTACCAAGGTTGAATAATTTTTCCCATCTAGGTCCATAAATATCAACCCCTCTCTCTCCATCAAAGAAGAAGAGCAATTGTGTCAGTTGTTGAGCAAGAAATTAGATGATTTTTCTTTGGATTACAAGGACATGAAAGGGGTGCATTCCTCAGTGTGCACACATCATATTTACATCAAATATGGATGCAATATTTTGCACCAACACCAAAGGAGGATGAAGTCACCTTTGAAAGACATAGTAAAGGATGAACTACAGAATTTGTTGGATGTAGGGTTCATCTACCCCATATCTAACAGTCAATGGGTGTCTCCCATTTTTCTAGGAAATAAGTTTTTCTCTTTCCTAGATGGATTCATTATGTATAATTAGATTCAAATCGGCCCTGAAAACCAATAAAAGACCACATCCATCTATTCTTCTGGCAGCTTTACTTATAGATTCATTCCCTTTTTCCTATGTAATGCACTTGACCCTTTCTAGAGAGTAGTTTTGAGCAATTTTGTTGAACTTGTCCATGATTTTGGGGAAATTTACATGGATAATTTCACTCCCTATGGGCATGATTTACAGGAGGCTCTCTCCAATATTGGTAAGGTGTTAAGAAAATTCATTGAAATGCATCTATCTCTAAGCCCTAAGAAATGTGAATTCTTAAAAAGGCATGGATTGTCCTGGGCCACTCCACATCTCAAGCAAGAATACAAGTAGACCCAAACAAAATTAGCATTATAAAAAGGGTGCCTATTCCTCTGAAGCAGAGAGATGTCAGGATTTTTTTAGGTTGGTTGGATACTATTGGAGGTTTTTCAAGGACTTCGACAGAGTGTCTTCCCCATTATGTAGATTGCTGGAAAAGAATTTTGAATTTTGTTGGTCAAATATTTTCCAAGAGGCTTTTGATGTCATCACAGAAAATTTGACCACTTCCCTTATACTTCGAGGTCCCAATTGGCCTCTCCCTTTCCACATCCATATTGATGCATCGGATAAAGGAATGGGGGAAACCTTCATACATTTGGATGATAAATTACCCTGTTCCATCTATTTTATCAACAAGAACCTATCTAAGGCAAAACTAAATTACATTGTCACTGAGAAGGAGCTTTTAGCTATTGTCCATTCCTTAAATAAATCCAGAAATTATAGTAATCGGTATCAAAATTTTGTGCATACTAACCATGAAATAATCAAATATTTAATAAATGAAACTGATGCCAATTGTAGAATCATTACATGGTTATTATTGTTGCAACAGTTCCATTTGACCATTGTTGATAAGCCATGAAGAGAAAATGTCGTTACAGATTTCTTATCTAGACTAACTTTTCCTACGGATGAGGAAGGGGTGGTTAATGATCAACTTCCGAATGAATACTTATTTTCTATCTCAACACTCTCTCCTTGGTTTGCTAACATAGCCAACTACCTGGTTGCTGGGAGGTTTCCTCCAAACATTTCACTTGGATTGGTGGAAGAATATTCAAACTAGGACCGGATCAAATCCTCAAGAGATGTGTCAGGGAAGAGGAGGCATTTAACATCCTCTCAGCATGTCATGATGGGCTTGGTGGGGGTAATTTTGTTTTTAAGTGGAAAACCTTACAGGCCTTGCAAAATGGCTACTATTGGCCTACTCTCCATCAGGATGCCAAGATATACACCAGTAGATGTCATCAATGTTAGAGGATGAGGAGACCTACACGGAGGAAGGAAATGCCTTTACAACCTCAGGTGGCCCTAGAGCCATTTAACAAGTGGGACATGGACTCCATTGGACCCATTGATCCAACATCCGGGAAGAATAGATACATCATTTTCTACACCGATTACTTGACCAAGTGGCCTGAAACAAGGGTTGTAAACGAAACAACAGAAGAAAATGTGGCTGAGTTTTTGAGAGAAAAAATTTTCTACAAGTTTGGATATCCCAGGGAGGTAGTCATCAGTTAGGGGGATAAATTCACATGTCATCTCATTGAGAACCTCATGAGGCATCATGAAATTAAGCAGAAGACTTCTACGACCTATCATCCTCAAGAAAATTGGCAGGTGGAAGTGACGAATGGAGTCTTAGAGAATATCCTTACCAAATTTGGTATGCAACAACAACAAAAAAATTGGGCCAACAAATTGGTGGTGGCCACATGGGATTACCACACTATGTAGAAGACAAGTACAGGGTTTACTCCATATGATCTAGTTTATGGGAAGAAATCTTTGATTTCCATTTAATTTGAGTATAACACCTTTGGAATGGAAGATAAATTGGATTTGGGAATCACAAAGGCAAAGCAAGAAATACTACTTCAGCTGAATGGTTTGGATCATTTTATGATGCAGACCCTCCTTCACACAGAATTAATCCAGCTACAGAGGAAAGTTGGGCGTGACAAGCACATCAAAGAGAAGACATTCTAGGTAGGAGATTACTCTTTTCTCTATGAATCCGGATTCAAGGACTTCAAGGGAAATTTAATGAAAAAATGGCTACGACCCTATCAAGTATAGAAATGCTATTAAAATCGGCTTATTCAAATCAAAACCATAGATGATGAGGGGATCCCTTTGCTTGTTAATGGTTACAAGATAAAAAAGTACAAAAGGCCCATGTCCATGGAAAAATTCATCAACACGATCAACAGAGAGGTGAATGTAATTGGAAGACTCATATATTAGAGTCCCTCACCTTCCTAGAAAGAATGAAAAAGAAAAAAATAAATATTCTTGGGTGAAAACCTTTATAAGCCATCCAAGGCCAACTTCAGGGTTGAAAACCTCCATGAGGAAATCCTGAAGCAAAACAAAAGAAAAAAAAAATGAAAAAAGAAAAAAAAGAAAAAGAGAGAAATACAATATCTTTAGGTGAAAACCTCTTGGAGGAACCGAAGGTAGGCTTGTGGGGTGAAAACCTTCGCTGAGGCAACACACCTGGCTTAAAAAAAAAGGAGAAAATAAAAAATACAAAAAATCAAAAGAATATAATGGCACCAAGGCACTAACTTGTTTCTATTATACAGGTTGTTGAATAGGGATAATATGGAAAAGGGAGAAACATTATTCCATCTCGGTCTCTCTCCTCTACCTACTCACTCTGCATCCAACCTCAACACTTTTTCCTCCATCAAATTATACCACCAGGTGAGCAGAAATTTCAAATTTTATCTTATCTCTCTAATGATATAAATGTCCTGGGTAGCTACAGGAAATCATATAGTGCTACAGAAAGTCCTGAGAATATACCGAAAGAAAGATCAAGGCTATATACGCTAACCCAAAGCCCATTAGCCATATAAAAGGCATGAAAAAATTTACCCCACCTATTCTTACCATCGATAACCATCATTTCATCCCATCCATGAAAAATCCCTTACCTAAACCTTTATTCTTCCACTGCAAATCAACTTGTTATAACACGCACATAGGGCCTCTTCTTTTATTTTTTTCCTAGACTGAACCACTACATCAACACCCTAATACCATCCCCAGCATTTCCACATCCTTTTCACACGTCCTAAAGGCATATTGAGCTCTAGATATGTAACAAAAGGAGTGCTACGTGACGATGATCACTTCATGTAGAACACTTGTGCATGCAACAAAAACTTTCGACCAAAATATAGCAAATCAAGAGCAGTGGAAATATGTTGAAGATATGATCCTAAAGGTCACCATGGGACTCCAAATGGGAAGCTACATCAACAGCAACAAATTTAGGCCTCAATGAGCTACCTGCAAAAGACACAGAAAATAAAAACACAATAAGCACCTCACTCAGAAAATTAAAACTCAAAAAATAAAGGCATCCATTCTAACTAATCCAGTGCTCCACCTATCTAAATCAAGGATCTAGCAACTCATGGGAAACTAGGTAAGGCTTAGGTATGACTCACTCACCCTATGGTATACATAAATTGACTAAATGAATTATCATTGAGAAGAGAGGGTTTTATAGAGAAAAAGATGGTCGGTTAACTTGGACACCCTAGAAAGTGGAACTAAAAAATTGGTGGAGTTGCATGCCACTTAGGGTTGTCACATTAGTCAAGAGGAGATAATATAAAGTGGGATTTTATTATGAGGCAGGAGGAAATGATAGGCTTGAGTAGGACCAACAGTCCAAATAAGGAAACCTTGTCTAAGGGACACATTAGCACTACGCTCCAAGCCCACTTGAATTAGCATAAAAAGTGCTTTAGCTAATTTCCTCTCACACTTATGCTCATTTAGAAAACAATTACCCAAAGGAAAAAGTAGGGAGGCCACCGAAGATTCTTGATCACAGGTCGATTGTGCATGCAGGGAGTTCTACAAGAAACCATGCAACTGCTATAGGAAGCTTCAAGGGAGGCCACAAAAGGTTGAGAAGGGATATGCAAGCCACCACTAGTGTCAATTAGCACAACAACACCACACTTCAAGTAAGAAACTCCAAATTACAGAGGTAAGTTTCCATCACCCCCATCAAATTCAAAACAAATATTCATGCGAGTTTGCATGTAGTAGGGCCATAATTAAGAGAATTAATGACCTGTATGAGGAGATCAGGGATTAAAAAAAAGCACACTTTGAACATTTGAGAGTCTCAAGGTCCCAAATCACTAGTGAAACTTGAAATCAAGCCACATAAGAACACGTATAAAACAAAGTAAAAAAATGGGGGGAGTTTTCAATATAAGCGAACCCACAAAAATAAAGAGAATTAGATTTCACCCTCTTGTTGTAGACATCTTCAAAAATCATTAATGGTTAGGGTTCTTTGAGCTAATAAAAGGGCATGATGATGATGTGGCTTGAGATTTTTCAATGGATTTTTACCCTCAGGTAGATGAAAGTGCCACCATAGTGATAAGAGGGTTATCCATAACTATCACCTCTGAGCTCATCAGCAGAGTGACCACCTTACTAGTAGGGATCAAATGGAATAGAGAGGTCGGGGTCACTAGTGTTGTTTCCAAGAAGACATTATTTTTTCCCAATGAGGAAAACATAGAATACAAGAATGGGGTAATAAGGGAGATTTTTCCTTACCCATGGGATGAGGTGGCCTACCACATCATGAAGTACATCTCTTGTGAGGGCGAACTGAATTTAGTTTATGGATATCATTTTAGGTTGTTGCATTAGCTGAGGTTCAAAGAGGATCTACCTTTGGATCAGAGATTGAACATACCATATTTCTTGCTTCACTCCACCATAGATATGAGCCATAGGGTTAGGGAAGGAAAATATCAGCATCTAGCCTATCATGGTCTAACTAAACTCATAGTAGGATATGCCTTAAAAATACTCATAATTCATGCGTTGGTGTCCAATTTCACTTACCTAGACATAGAAACTCTAACACTGACATAGTACATCACCCCTGAGATACCCTTGCCTCTATCCTTGGAGATAGGGACACTAAAATAGGGGAGGAAGAGACAGAGCATAAAAAAGAATAAGAGGAAATGGAAACAGAGAGATGTAACACAAAATATGTAGAAACAAAGAGAAAAAGTGAAGAGAAATATGAAGAGAAGGTAGAAGAAAAGGTAGAAGAGGATGAGGTTTTGAAGCATAAGAAAACAACTGATATCTCCCATCAACAAACCATCCATTCACCAGGGAACATTGAGAAATAAGTGGCTGCCACTTTACCCACATGAAGCATACTTGTGAAAAAGAAAAGAAAGATGAAGACTCCTATGTATTTCAAGACCAAGAAAATCACAAGGATGAGACATGGGAGGCCTCAAACTCCAACAAAGAGCCCCATCACCATTGAGTAGTCACCTAGCAAGAGGGAAGAAATAGGGCCAAAATAAGGAAATATTCAAGAAGTCACTTACTTTAAGACAACATCCAATACACCGAAGACATATGCAAGAAGGAACTCCTCTAGAAAAGCATATTTGAAGCAATGAGAACTGCCCACGACCTCTAAGGAGGAGAAAAAGAGATGTTACAGGAAAAATAGGGTGTGCTACAGGAAACACAGAGATTGCTACATGAAAGTCAGAAATTGCTACATGAAGAGAAAAATGTCTAAGGGGAGGAACAAAAGGCATAATTGGAATGGCATAGTGCCCACATTGAGGAACAAAATGCAGAACTAGAAGGGCAGTGTGCCCAAGGTGAAGAACAAAAGGCTTAAATAAAAGGGTAGAGTTCCCAAACTCAAGAAAAAAATGCTCAAGTAGAAGGTAAGAATGCCCAAATTGAAGGACAAAATGGAGAAATAGAAGGGACGAGTGCCCAGATTGAAAAACAAGAGATGAAGGGAGAGGCACAAATTATAGGACAACCTCCACAAGAAGAGTCAAACTCTCCACAAACTATCCACAAGTTATCATAGAACTCCAATAACCTACCCCACAACCCAATTTAATCGCTTATTAAAAAATCATTGAAGGTGGGAGGTTGATCCATGAGAAGTTCTCTATTACCCTATTCTATGAGTTACAAATATAAAGGGGAAACACCCACAAGTGGATGCAAAATGAAAAATATATAAATGTTGAAGATGTGGCGATAATGGGGAAAAGAATTAGTGAGATGGGGACGGACCTAGCTAATGTCAGTCTTATAGAGGCAGTATTGAAAGAACAGTTGCAAGGGCCACAATAAGAGAACATGAAACTGATGGGACAATTGCAACAAAAGGAAAAACAAATTGTGACTATGGTATATCTTTATATGGGGGAATTAAAATACAGGAAACCCTCAAATTCTTATGCCATCTATTTGAAAGAGCAATTTTTACAGTTTCAGATCAAAACCTTAGCATAACATGGTTCATTTCCATTTCAAAACTATAGGCAATTCATTGATTTCTGCAGACAAACCAGTATGGAAGAGAGAGCCAAGTTAGCACATTTCTGCATGTATAACCTTATCCTAGTTGATATGATGATCTAGGACACAAATTCGAGGTTGGGCGATATGCAGTTTATGGCCTTAGAATCTTGGGTTTCCAATGAAGAAACAAGGGAAGAGGAAGTCAAGAGGGTGATGAGGAGAGAAGGAAAGGAATCCCTCCAAATCATGGAAAAAATCATTAGCCCTAGAGGTGTCATAAAAAATCACTAAATGATCTCCAATGATTCTAACCTTGTAGATAAATGCCTTGATACCCAAGCACAAGAAATTTCACATTTTGATGACATCTCTAGGTCACTCAGAGAAGAGAGTGTAATGGTATGTCATAGAATATGGAATGGTCTACCACTGAGCTTAAGGAACCTGAAGTATCATACTCTAGACATATTAAGAGTTTCCTTGGAAAGAGAACCCTTTTATAAGAGGTCCATGTAGAGAATGAAAACCTAATGGCTTGGATTAAATTTAAGCCCACATTTTTTGTCGGGGCTACATGAGGGAAGAGAGAAAAATGAGGAGCAGAAGCAATGGGAGGAAGTAGAAAATAATGTATGGTTTTACCCACCTGAAGGAACCCCTTCCATGCCACCTTGGGTTGTCAGACAAGCTACCAAAGCTTTCATGGAAACCAAGAAGGAAGATTGAGTTGCTGAAGGATGAACACACATTTCAGAAGGTGGGTGATACTGAGAGCCATCATTAGGTATATTTTAAGGGGCTATAATTTCACCTTTTTAGCTTATTTTATCTCTCACACACACATTTAATTACATTTTTTCATATTTTTCATAGAGAGAATGTTGTAAAAAGGATTGTGGTTTCCACTTTAGCCATTTTAAGCACACCTATGAAAAAAAAAAGAAACATGAATACTCCCATGTATTTCAATACAATGAAAAGCACGAGGGTGAGACAGTGGAGGCCTCAAACTAAAACAAAGAGCCCCATAAACATTAGGGAGTCACCTAGCAAGAGGGGATAAATAGGGACAAAAGGAGGAAATATTCAAGAACTGACTTCCCCAAAGACAACGTCCAAGACACCCATGACATATGCAAGAATAAAATCCTCTATATTAGCATATTTGAAGCAGTCAGAACTGCCCACAAACCTCGAGTGAGGAGAAAAATATCTGCTACAGGAAAAATAAGGTGTGTTATAGGAAAGACAGAGATTGCTACAGCAAATTCAAAAATTGCTACAGGAAGAGAAAAATGTCCAAGGAGATGAAAAAAAGGTAGAAATGGAAGGGAAGAGTACCAAAATTGAGGAACAAAAGGTAGTAATAGAAGGGAAGAGTGCCCAAATTGAAGAAAAAAGGATCAAATAGGAGGGAAGAGTGCCAAAGTTTAAGAAAAAAAGACTCAAGTAGAAGGGGAGAATGCCCAAATTGAAGGAAAAACGCAGAAATATAAGGGCAGAGGGCCCAAATTGAAAAAAAAGAGATGAAGGGAGAGGAACAAATTACATGAAAACCTCCACAAGTAGAGGTAACCTCTCCACAAACTATCGAGAAAGACAATAGAAATCCAAAAACCTGCCCCACAACCAAGTTTAAGCTCTTATTATAAACTCATTGAAGGACAGAGGATTTTCTCTAAGAATATCTCCATTCCCCTCTTCTGTGAGCTAGAAAGAGAAAGCAGGCGCACAAAAAATTGGATGCAAATTGAAAAATATAGAAATGTTGATGATGTGGGAATAATGATAGAAAACTTAGTGAGATGGGGAGGGACCTAGTTGATGTTAGATTGAGAGAGGCAATATTGAAAGAACAGTTGCGAGATGCATAATAAGAAAACATGACACTGATGGGACAATTCCAACAAAAGGAAAACAAATTGTGACCATGGTAGATATTTGTATGCAAGGAATACAATAAAAGGACCGCTTAAATTCTTACACCATTTATTCGAAAGAGAAATTGTTACAACTTAAAATAAAAACCTTAGTACAACATGGTTCATTTCCCTTTCAAAACTATAGGAGATTCATTTATTTCTGCAGAAAAACCATTATGGAAGAGAGATAAAAGTTGGCATAGTTCTACAAGCACAACCTTATCTTAACTGATATGAACATCTCGGACACAAATTATAGGTTGGGAGATATGCACTTGATGGCCTTATCAGCTTAGGTTTCCAATGAGGAAAAAAGGGCAGAGGAGGTCAAGAGGGTTATGATGAGAGAAGGACAAGAACCCATCCAAATTAGGTCAGAACTCAGCATCCCTAGAGGTGTGATAAACAATCACCAAATGATATATACTAATGCTAACCTTCCAGATAAATACCTTGACACCCAAGCACAATAAATTGCACATTTTGATGACATCTATAGATTAATGGGACAAGAAAGTGTAATGTTATGTCAAAGAATATTTAATGTTCTACCACTTAGCTTAAGGAACTTGGAGTATTATACTCTAGAAATATTAAAATTTTCCTTGGACAGAGCACCCTTTTACAAGAGGGCCATGGAGAGAATGAAAATCTGGATGCTTGTATTAAATTTATGCCCACCTTTGTGGTTGTGGCTACATGGGGTAAGAGAGAAAAATGAGGAGCAAAAATAATGGGAAGACGTAGAAAATAATGCAAGGTTTTACCCACCTAAAGGAACCACTTCCATGCTACATTGGGATGTCAGAGAAGCTACTAGAGCTTTGAAGAAAATCAAGAAGGAGGACTAAGTTTCTCACAAATGAGCAAGCATTTCAGTGTGGGGGTAATGATGAGGGCCATCATTAGGTATATTTTAAAGGGTTATATTTTCACCTTTTAGCTTATTTACTCTCTCTCAAACACATTTAATTACATTTTGTCATATTTTTCTTAGCGAGAATGGTGTAAAAAGGATTGTCATGACCTGAATCCTAGCATAGTTTAATTGTAGGAAATGAAGGGAATAATGTTATTTTTGAGTGAAATTCAATGTGAGGGATTGGATTAGATAGCGATGAGTAATAATAGGGAGGGTTAATACCTTCTTAACTCCTCAAATAATCCAATATATTCTCATATCCTCCTCGAACAGTTTGAAGTGAAAGGTAGCTGAGCAAGTGGATGATAAGAGGGATCGAAGCTCAACTTCTCTCGAAGATCAAGAGGACAAAAACCTACCTTTTATGGAGATTATTGTAGCTACCCTCTTTTATAAATAGACAAGGGAAATAGATCATTAGGATTCATATTTTATATGCAGCTAGAGAACTCTTGGCTCGATATTAGATATTTTTTACTTTCATTGTTATTGTAAGAGACTAGTTATGAAATAAGAATGATCATTTGTTCCATTTCTCAGTGATTTTATTTCAGAGAGATGAAACTTGTGGGTTTGGGCCTAATCCATGGGTCGTGCTCTCTCTTGTGTACCCTTCTATTTTTCTTTTATGCTTCAATAGTTGGTTAATTTCATTACATTTTGGTAGCATATAAAATATCAAAAATGTGTTGATAATCTCTGTCTCTCGGCTCTTTCATTGGATTTTGAGGAGAAAGATCTTCCACCACAGACAAAAAATATTCAAATTATGATTTCTTAGAAAATTTTAGATATATTTCACTTTGATTATCATGAGTATCTTGTAAGTTCCAAGGTAGACTTGTGTTTCAAGTGCATGAGTTCTTCAAGTTAAATTCAAATCATATTTTCCACTATTTCTGTGATAAATTTATTAATGATAAATGCATGAGTATATGTCTTGTTTTTAGGTTTGGATTTAGTAGCAGAGAAGGACAATTTCAGCACTATCAATCAATTATTCAACCCTCCATCAGTCATCTTCCATTCAATTCACCGACAACCCTATTTTGGAGTCCATCACCACACCACGGAGAGCAACCTTTTTGGTGAAAGACAGACATCTTGAAGATTTTGAGCTTGGACAAGGGGCATGGTCATCCTCCATTTCCTTGGATCCACCTTTCCCTCACCATTTCTAGCCTTCCTTACACCATTTCTGGCCTCCAAACCCTCTCGGCATGTTTCCTATATCATTACAGGACTTCCTATAGCAAAACAAGAATCTTGTAGCAACTTCTTGTAGAAGTATTGAGAGCACTCTCCTTCATCCCAAAATCACTCCTCCACCACACTTGAGCCTAGAAAAGATAGTACTGCACCTCCAAATCTGAATATTTGGTTAACGGACCCCCCTAGGACATCCAAACTCCCTCTTCTCTTGCTGCAAAGCAGAGTAATTTTAATTTTTATTAGTTAATCATAAGATACAACATTAACAAAGTAGCTAGAATGAATTATATATAATTTAGTTATTCATTTATTCAACATGTGTGTAAAGATAGATTAGTTCCTTTCTGCAATTCAATTAATTACTCTCGAAAATGAATGTAATCTAGTGTAGTTTCCCTTCTTATACTTAGAATGAGTGTTATTCCTTTTTAATTTGCAAAAGTAGACATTAAATAAATGAATTGGTGCAATCTAGTGTAGATTATTTTCATGCCAAAAGAGGAATGATTATGATTTTATTTCAGTATTACATTGCAGTTAGAAGTGTGAGAGAATCACTCTTTTAGAGTAGCCCTAGTTACCAGCACCTCATGGTAGAACTAAGATGAGGATGGCATGAGTAGAGCTCATCTCCTGTGCATATAGAAATGTCACCTCCAACTTTTTACGAACCTTGGGTTGATAAGTAAAGTTTAGTAGCCTTTGGGAGTTGCAACACTCTCGGTGCAATACCAAGGATCAGCAAGGAGTACACTATGAATATGTTATAATGAACGTATTCATGATGTACTTAGAAGGCGACGCTCAGAAGTGGTATATAAGTTCCCCTCCGGGTAAAATTTCCTCTCTTAAATATTTTTGTACAAGTTTTTGTGACTATCATAAATGTATGTATCTTATAGGATTACTTGACTTTAATTTTTCTAAACATTATAATCATGGTAACCTTGAAAATCAATATGATTGAAACAATGAATAAACCCAAATTGATTATGAATCTGAAATAGGGAATAACATTAATAAATATAACTCTAAGAAGCTTGAAGAATCACCTTATATCACATTTATTAATGAACAGGATGTGTTGTCAAATATTGAAGATCATGTACAATATGCCTCTCTTTCTCTAGAAGAATGTAATACAACACATTTATGTTTAAAAGAATCTTCAGATTATATAACTCTTAATGGTTCTTATATATTTAATTTCATGTTTATCGGAGGATAAAAATGATAATATTAAAGGAGATATTACATATGAAATGTTAGATTCTACACCTAACTAGTTAAATAAATTGTCACATATTCCTGATTCCCTCAACAAATGATAAAAAAATATATTATTCCACGTATTGATCCTATTCCTAAACATTTTTGCAATCCAAAAGGGAGGTTATTGCATGAATTTATCTTTGACTCCTTTGACTCAACCACCTGATGTTGATGTTGATTTTTTCCAATCCCTTGTTTATGATCAATATGATGATGAATTGAATCTTCAAGTAGGGTTAAAATCTCATTACAAGTTTAGTTCATGTTTATAATATACCTTAGAAATTTTGGATACATGTCAAAATGAGGGCTATCATAACTTAATTGAATCAACATTTTCACAACTTTTTTATGATAACTATGAGGAAAATGAATTTGTAAATAAAAATGAAATTGAGCATATCAATTCTTTCATTTCATCTCCTCCGAGTTATTATAGATGTAATTGATGTGATAACCTACAAGATAATCATTATTTTAATTCAAATTTTCTAAAAATGAGTCTTATAATGAGGAAAATGCAGTTTCTCCTCTTTCTAATGATGACATTTTCAATAAAAATTTTGAGGTTGTTGCATCACATAATGACGTTAATGCTTTTCATTTGCAATACCTTTTGCAATATGCTATCAAATTTGATCACAACACTACAATATTTGATTTGGAAAATTATGAAAAGTTCCAAGAATATTCTTGATCTTTTTTAAATCATAAATCTGAATAATGTTGTGGAACTAACTCTATCACCATTTTGAAAAGTAACAAGAAGCCTTCATTTTAAATAATTTTTAAGAATTTCACGCTTAAAAACTTTTATCAATTAACTTTTCAAATAGGTTATAATGACTTTGTGGAGGAATGGATGAATCAAGTTTTGAATAGAACATCTATGTCATTTCACTCATACATCTACTCTATTCTAGGAATTGTTTGCTCGAGGGGTCCTAACCCAGGTTCGAAGGTTAAGGTTTGCCAACAAACCCATATACTACTGGCCCTTTCGGAAGTGACCTGCTTGCGCATGCCAAAGTATCACCCAAGCAGTATGGGAGGGTGCTAGAACTAGGTTTTTGCACCCTGGGAGAGGGTAGGTAAGTCAGGAACAGTTGCGTTCAATTTCACAAATATCAGATTGCATATTACAGAACCAAGATCTATCGGTCCCTTTGCATCCACGTGCACAATACCACTTATAATCATAGTAAACAACAGACGATAAAGCAACTATCGCAGATATTCTTGCATAAAGTATAACAAACAGATTCAGATCAATTGTCAACGCATCATAAGAAAATAACACAGTTACTTTCGGAGCTCAATATAGAATCATGCATAACATAACATATATCATAGAGTTGCATTAACAGATTCATACATTCCAACAACCTTCCGCTTTAATTAATCCTTCAGATCCTTTTACAATACCCAAAATCCAACCTGCGCACACAACAACAGGGTTTGCACACAGCAAGACTGAGGATCTCTGCCCACAAAGCCAGCAGAAGTCCTTTCCCCAAAAACCGAAAAAATATCTAATAATTCACAATTCTCACCAATATTAGTTTATTGTCTGCCCTACAAATCAAAAGGGTTCAACTACTTATACTAATTTAGCTTACACATCCAATGCTATACAAACCATGGTTTGCGAACTCTTGGTCTACCCTTGACTCACTTACAATGCATTAGGGGCTTTGACGCACCCAAAAACCCCCCGCGTTAGACTAAATATAGTAAAAATTATACAAAATGGACCAGATTCGCAGCTTTGCAGGAGACCCTGTTCCAACAGTTCCCCAACATAATCTTGTGACTCGTCCCAATTCACTGTGGTGGTGGAGTCTCCACCTGCGCACGTAGTGCATTGATGGCTGCGACCAATGGAGGCAGCACTTCTTGACTCTGAGCAGCAGTGCTTTACACAATATCTACAAGCTTCTGTGATGTCAGTCCCTCTATCACAGCCGTGACACTATCTAGTCTCTGGTTTAGTTGCTTCACAGCAACATCAACATCCTATGAGAGTTGGACGTGTGCGGCAGCCCAAGGTTTCAAGCATTCTCTGATAACATGCTTCTTATGGCAGAGTGCCTAGATCTCATCTTGGAGGGTATTACTAGTCTTCAATCATGCCAATCGCTCTGCGGGAACCAAGGTGGGTAATGTAGCCTCGATCTGCTTGAAAGATTCCTCATTCTGTCACAAGTCTTGATTTATTCGCCGGAGGACCGGATCGCGCTAGACCTTGGTCCAGATTTGCATGGTGGCCTCGAGTAAATAGGCACCCTAGGAAATCTATCCTATAATGGTGTTTGTAGCTGTGGCTACTAGTGTAGTGCACTGGGCTTGTACCTCCGGGGATGTTTCGGGCTGAAATTTGGCCTACAAGTCAGTGATTTGCTACTTCAACTGTGTCTTAATGACCTACATTTCCATTCTAGAAGCCCTCAACGTTGCGACCAATCCTTCCACTTTAGCCCGGGGGGTGGTTGTAGCTGGAATCTCTTCTGTAACCTCTATGCAGAGCTGATGGATCAAAGTTTTGAGCTCTACTTGTTGCACGACAACAAGGAGTACTTTCGCGTTCTACACTATGATGGTCTATTCGGCCATACGAAGTTGTTGGTGTACTTGCTGGTCCTGATGGTGAATCTACTGAAACACAACGGTGTGGAGACCCTATAACACTTCGTGTGGTAGCTTTGCAAGGTTCAACTGCACCCCTGCACCTACTGGGAGTTGAATTTTCTCGTCTGGCGAACTGATCACAAGGGCGGCGCTAGGTAGGGGACAAAGATAAATTTCTTCCATGGCTAGCACCGTACTGCTAGATGCCAAGGGAATCCATCCTTGAACCACAATGGTTTATAGCATGTCTAACTTTATCTACAAGGTTTGAAGCTCTTCCTGGATGGTGTTGATCGCAACCCTCTAGTGTTCTTCTAAAGCTACCCATTTTTCTTTTGTGGCCAGTGTGATGGCATCTACGATTTGTTCAAGATATTCCTCTGTCAATTTAACCATCTCATCTCGTTCCTTCCACTGGATGTGCTTCTTCTTTCAGTGTCCCTTGACAGGCTCGTCTATTCGATTTGTACCTCCGATGTTTACTTCCTCTGTGCCTAGCTGCGAATCAACCTAGGTTTAAGCGTCGATGTTCTTCGTGGTGGTCTTCTTTAGCTGTGTGTACTTTTTCATGGCTTTGCCTGAGTCTTTCCCTATGCTTCTAGTCTCCTTGGTGATAATAGGTGAGATTACCTATGTCGTGCTAGTACCGGTCGTGCCCCTTACACTAGTTTTGAAGCCTATCTTCCAGGCGGGAGGCCATAGCATAATCACATTGTCAATTTCCTCATCTCCTACCATATAAGGAAGTGACGTCCAAGTTTTATCCTTGTGGCTGAAGATCTGAATGTTACTTGTGGTAACTTGGAATGCTGTGATACTCTTGTATTTTTCATATACTGTGGGGGATGATTGAGGTCAAGAATTGATGGTTGCGGCCACGCTACACTAGAAGAGGACCTAGAAGACTTGGTTATCTTATATGCATTGCGCATCCTAGGAATTCTAAAAATGGGCATTCCGAGCCCCTTCGCACATATCTGAAGGGAGCTCGAGGAGGACCGACTCCGCAGGGGTTTCCCAGGCAATGAGGGCTATAGGAAATAGAAGCCAGGCATAGAACAAGTCTTTTCCCTACTCCTGCGATTCGCGGATGTTGGCTAAGAAAGCATAAGTATTGGGTCCAATTGTGGCAGACCCCCTTCGCACACTGACCGTCTAGCCGAATGACATAAGAAAGGATGGTTGTGACCTAGCACTTTCACATTAGCTTGCAAACTAGTAATATGGTACCCATCTGCGTAGGCGGGTCGCTGATGGATTTTATGATGAAGCCCCATGTATTCCTTTCCACATGGTAGGTCTTACGCACATATTCAGCGGTTTCCCCTTCATATTTCTTTCCCACACGCTCTAGAGGGTGTGGCCCGTTCATGGGAAGGCTCGTGATTCTGTGAACCAATGCAGGATCTACGGGGACCCTATCCCAAATCCATAGGCAGCCAGTGTGAATTAAGGTGAGCAGCTGTCGGGCCAACTGATCCGTGACGTTGTAATGGCCAAAGTGGGGCATACGTAGCAGCTTCAAGAGAATGGATCCGGCCAATCCGCTTACCTAGTGCTGAGGAATGACTGCGACGCCATCGTCTACGTAAATTGTGTCAAAGTACATCATGGGGGTCAACTCAGGGAAGGCTTCACAATTTTCCAAGTCGTGATCGTCGAATTTAACTTCATGGAGCTTCCTACAGGGGTCACTCAGGATAGGGACCTCTCCCAAGGTTAGCAGTGTCTGCAGATAGGTAACTAGGCCATCGAGGTTCTTTGGTATGCACGTCGAGGGCCTGCGCAAGCGGATGAAAGTAGGTAACCAGTTGAACGGATTGGCAGACAGGGCTTCCTCCTATGCAGCCTGAGGCTAATTCGTTGCTCGCGAGGAATTGGCATGCCTTGGGGAGATCCTAGGCTTCCTTGTAGCCTATTTCATAGCTTTAGGGGGCTTTCCTTAGCCTTGTGCCTTCTCTTTTCCCTTCCTTGTGACTGGTGTTGAGGACACTTCTTTATCCTCAGACCTGATCTCCATTACTTCCTCATCTTTTGGGGCAATAGGTGTCGAGGGCTCAACTGGGTTAGTGGTTGTCATCCTAGCACGAAAAATCAATCCTGACTCTGGGTGGCTACTATCAGAAGGGGGACGTTGCTCCAACATGAAAGGGATAGTGTATACCCGAAAAATATTACAGCTCAAGCTCGCGCGAGATAAAGAGGATAAGTACAAGATATGAAAGTGAGAAAAAACCATTGTCTGAGCTATCCAGGCCTTTTTATAGTGCCTGCGGGTTTCCAACGATAGGGTAAACATGACCTGGAACTTACCATCAAGTAAACAGTAAAAAATCCTCAAAATATGCCCCATTAAATGCCACCAACCCACTCCTTTTAATGGTAACTTTTGATTTTTACCAGGGGTTATTATGCCAAAGGCTAGTTTTCAGACCTCCTTTGCACTTGAAATACCTGCTACGCTTGGGTTAAACACCTACGTCTGATGCGCATATTCCCCCAACATAGGCTTAATCCCTAAGTACTTCAAAACCAAAGCTATATTTTCCCGACATGTGTCATCCCAACAAAACTGGGCCGCCTTCATAAGCAAGTCTTTCAGAGGTGCTATGATCACTGCATACCTCCGAACGAACTTCTTGTAATAACTTGCATGGTCGAGAAGTGAACACAGTTATCCCCATGTTTCGAGAGCTGCCAGATATATAATATTTTCACCCCCAATTTTAGCCAACATGGGATGCGTCTCAATGCTACCCGTTCGTAGCCTGAGTGGTCCAGTAACTGTGCGCACCACATTCAATTATGATTCAAGACCCTCTTGTGGATCATTCTTACCTTCTTTTGGCACTAGGATGCAATATTTGATCATGCTTGGTACCCGCAGTTCCCAATTGGGCATTTCAGGTGCGACACACAGGTGCAATTCGCCCCATGCTATAGTTTCAATGTCCTGCAGAGTTGCGTTAAGCACCTCTATCACGCCTATTAACCTAAAATTTCCCAGTAATTCCTCCTTCAAATTCTCGCAGTGGCGGGTGTGCTGATGGAGCTCTGCATCTAAGTACCATGCAGTCGGAAGTGGTCCTAGGGCATGAATAAGCAGATGAACCCACTCTTGGGCAGTTCTGTCGCACCATTGTTCTATCCAAGCGAACATATATTCACGTGGATCTTTGGGTCCAAGGAAATTTTTGATTCACACATTGGTTGGGGCCTCAAATTGTAGGATCATCATATTCTGACACTCCTCCCAATCTTGGAATGCCTCCTCATTCTTCACTCACCATTATGCAGGTGATCCATGCATGGCTAGCTTACAGGCCCATAACTATCGTTCTTTGGGAACCTCAGCTTGAAATGCTCGCAAAAAGTCCCTAAAATTACCAGAGCCATTGAAATAAGGTAGATCTCTTACCTCTAAGGAGATGCAGCAGAAGTTCTTTGTGATCCAAAGACATCGTAGCGCAGAGACATCATGTAACCAATTTTTCCAATTCTCTATCTCCCCATCAGAGTCGGAGAAACATTCACTGTCCTTTTCCCAGCAGAGTACCCCCTCCGCCCTGCAGTTGATCCAATCTTCATCTCACGCAGTCAACTTATAGATGTGATCCACATCCTCTTTTTCGTGCACTGGTTCTGTGTATCGTTCATATTCCACAGGATATAATGGTACTATTACCCTTATACCATTATTTTCAAATACCATGCTTATCTTCTTTAGATTAATGATGCCCCCCATATGAATGGCCTAATCCAAGCCTAGGAGCATAGGGTAGGGATCAGCATCTTCGACAATGTAAATTACTTCAAAATCATCCCAGACTGTAACCCCTGCGATATCCACCACAATCTTTGATAGTCTTCCCAAGGGCATGACCTTCTGTTGATTGGCCATATGCCGCTGGATAGTGGACCTTTCCAACTTAGGTTCCCCCATTCATTGCCAAGTCTATTTACGTAAAACATTCACATCTAACCCTATTTCTAAAATAACCTGATCCATCTTGTAATCATCGATCTGTGTAGTCAACCGCATCACCCTACCAGTGCGTTTCTTATATCTATAGAGTTTGTGTATGTCCTTGACTTCTGGAGTGAGGATAGGTCGTGTTGCGCAGCTATCTATTAATGCCTGAAGATTTTCCATAGCCTTTAGGTTGCACAACAGCTTCATACATCATTGTAAAAAGGGTTTTACCTCCTCATCTTCCTTGAGGTCTTCAGGCAGTTGCGAAGTCGATGCCTCTGCCTCAGCAAAGTCTTTGCGAGCTGTGACAAATGTTTCTCTCTCATTTTTTAGATCCAAACCTTCCTGTTTGATAACTATTGGTCGGATCAGAGGCTGGATTGTAGTTTTCTCCCTAGGCCCCCCGGTGGCCATCCCACTGCATGTTACAACATTCACGCTTGGATCTTTGTCTTGTAGTTCGGCCTTAAACCTCTGTATATTCTGCATAGGTGTCAGCTTCTTCTCCTACATTTTTGCTATCAATATTGGACAATCTTCAATCGCATGGTCCAGTTGCCTGCAATTCCAGTAGAACTATCTTGTGGGGTTTGGACAGTCTTTGGAAAAGTGTCCTACTTCTGCATAGTTATAATAGATTAGTTGACCTCATCCCCGGCCTATGCTTCCACCTCTTCTGCCTTCCTTTACCCTGGGTAGGGATCCCCCCTACACTCGAGAGGGATCTTGGTGAGGACAGATCCAAATGTACCCTATAGAGGTTCCCTTGATCGATCATCAAATCATACATCTGGCAGTTTTGTTCAACTTGTAGAACCTGCACCATTATTGCTTTACTTCGAGGACGTACGCAGAAAGCCAGGGACAGTCGGTTGTGTCGTGCAGCCCTCAAACGTGGCAATCATCGCACCATAGTGTCAGCCCACGTGGTCCTGCAACTTCCCTAGAGCATAACGGACTAGGTCCCCCGCAATTCATGTAGTCTGTTAATAGAGGGCAGTTATCCTTGGTGTGACCATTCATCCTGCATAACATGCACCATCTTTCAGGGCTAGCCTCTGCTCCTCACTCCTTTCATAGATTGTGGATCTCCATCTGCATCACCTCCAGTTGTCCTTGGATCTTTTGGATGCCTAGCTGGGTATCATCTTTGGGTGGAGATTCTAACTTCATAGCGACCTCTAGGGCTTTTTCCGGTGATTCAAAAGCTTGGTGACCCATAGGTACGCGCAGGTGATGTAAAGCATAGCAACCATTCCGTGTGCTGTGTGTCATCGTACTTAAATCCTCCTTCTTTGATCACCTTCTTTAGTTGTTGATCAGCCTCCCACACAGACTCATAAGGCCCTTGCTTGAAATCATTTAGATCGACCACTATTTGAGAATAGGACTTAGGCTTCTTGAACTGTTGTTTCAAGGCATTGCTGATCTCTTCAAGGGTTGAGTTTGCATGATGTTTGATGTATCCCATGTACCAATCCAAAGCTCTTCCTTTGAAGGCAAGGGACAACTGTACCCTCTTCACTACATCACTAGCTATGTTCTGCGCAGTCCATACCGATTCTACAACAAACTCGAACTAATCCATGTCTTCATCTCCCCCACCCTTAAAGGTAGGCAACTTCATGTGCGCAGCCATGCCGTCTTCTGGTGGTGGAGGTGTAAGTGAATTATTACCCCTATGCTGGTTCGAAAGTGGTGTGGCTGGAGGACTCTATGCAACTACTTCTCTTACCGGGCTGTAGACAGATCTACCTCCTTCTCAGTTGCTCTGATAGTATTTTCCACTTCGAGTCGTACTCTCGTCCATATCAGAGGTCATTCATTCGGTGTGGCTACACATAATACTTTTTCGCACAACAATATCTTAATTAGTAATGGTAAGGTCTTCAGAGACTTACCCCTGAATCCTTTGAAGAATCTCCATTCAACTTCAGAGTAGGAGATGAGCTGAGCGATGGAAAATTTAGTCACAAATCCTCCTAGCACACTATCCACCCAGTGGTCCACCGTGCGAGTGATGGTGTTATCAATATGTTCAAACTTCTGGATCAGTTATGGGGTCCACTCGCTCATCCTTCCAACAGTTCTGAAATTCGACCAACCTTGCGAGCCACTCCTGGAGCTCAATCGCAATGGTTACAAAGATCTCATAGATCTTTGTGAAAATGTACTTTTTTTCCACTCTATTCGGTGCTCAAACTCTTCTTTGTGAAAATATACTTTTTTTCCACTCTATTCAGTGCTCAAACTCTTACTACGGTTTTCTTTTACTGTGAATTCCTGAACTTGCTGCTCGAACCATTCATCAATTTATTTTCTTCCAGGTTTCCAGTATGGCCTTGGCATTACCTGATCCCTCTCTCAAAATGCTCGAGGTCCTAGAAACCGAACCATTTTTTGGCTCAAGGGTCCTAACCCATGTTCGGAGGTTAATATTTGCCAACAAACCCCTATAGTATTGGCCCTTTCAACAATGACCTGCTTGCACAGGACAAAATCTCACACGAGTAGTATGGGAGGGTGTTGGAACCAGGTTTTCACACCCTGGGAGAGGGTAGGTAAGTCAGGAAGAGCTACGTTCGATTTCACAAATATCAGATCGCATATTACAGAACCTAGATCTATTGGTCCCTTTGCATCCATGTGTGCAATACCACTTATAATCATAGTAAAAACAGACAATAAAGCAACTATCACAGCTATTCTTGCATAAAGTAATAGACATACTCAGATCAATTGTCAATGCAACATAAGAAAATAGCACAGTTACTTTCGGAGCTCAATATAGAGTCATGCATAACATAACAGATATCATAGAGTTGCATTAAAAGATTCGGATATTCCAACAACGTTATGCTTTCATTAATCCTTCAGATCCTTTTACAATACCCCAAACCCAACCTGTGCACACAGCAGCAGGGTTCGCACACAGCAGGACTAAGGATCTCTGTGCACACAGCCAGCAGGATTCCTTTCCCCAAAAACCAAAAAAAAATCTACTAGTTCATGATTCACGCCAATCTTACTTCATTGTTTGCCCTACAACTCAAAAAGGTTCAACTACTTATACTAATTTAGCCTATGCATCCAATGGTTCACAAAATGTGGTTTGCGGACTCTTGGTCTACCCTTGACCCACTTACAATGCATTAGGGGCTTTGACCCACCCCAAAAACCCTGTGTTAGACAAAATATAACAAAAAATATACAAAATGGACCAGATTCGCAGCTTTGTAGGAGACCTTGTTCCAACAGGAATCATACTAATTTATGAAACTTACTATTTTCTTCCTATATTACAATTTTATTTGAGTGGATCCCCACGTCCAAAAGTTTTCCATTGACAAAATTTATGTTTGGTTACACTGGATTTTGACTTTTTTGATAGATATCGTTGTTGGAACACATTGTATATATACCATATATATAAATAAATAAATAAATACTTATGCTTATTTGGTCTATAATGAATCAAGATGAAGTTTTTTTCATCCTGAAAAGTCTTTATGCAGTCATAATAGAATGAAATACATATATATGAGTCCTTAGTATGACCTATATTAGCAATATTTTCCGATACATATTTAATGATTTTCTTTGTAAATAATGTTTTAGGGGTAACAATATTTAAAGGAATTAGATCTTAATTTCTTTGTAATGTCACCTTCATATTGAATATTCCTCACAACATTTCTGTTCCATACTACTTACACATAAATACTAAGGGATCAAATTAAGTCATGAGGGCTAGACCTATAACTATAATATTGAGCTTTCATAAAATTTCAATTGAAGTTTTGGTGGAACTAGTTAGTCACATCACAACCATGCATGAGACCTTCCCTTATCACCATACTACTATAGGGATAGGAACCGATGTTTTCTTCGGTGGGGCATGGTGGTATCTTCATCTGGGTGATAGACTCTCACTGGAAACAGAGAAAGACCATTGGAATCAGATTAAAATCTAGTGTGTAATCCTCCCACTCGTTATGTTGAGGTAACTCCCAATTGGGAATGCTAACATCTCCACTGAGGCTATGAACGCTCACTCGAAGTGGAGAAAGGTCACTAGCATTGGACTAAGTCCAGTGTGTAATCCTCCCATCCTTTGAATGCTATGTTTGCTAAATAAATTGAAGAAAGGGCATCTAACATGAAGGTCAAACAAGAATCCGGAGAGTTCCTCATATCAAGATAGTAGATGACTCCATCAGGGCTATGGATGCTCCTGTGTAGTGGAGCAACATCTGATTCTGGAAAATAATGTTATGGATCGAAAAGGGAACCAAAATCCCTGATAGCTAGCCTCATTAATTTCAATAAACTCAAAAAATGGAAGTCACTCTTATGTATCTTAATTAGCTCCATGGTTTATGTAATTTCTTAATCATTAAGTTTAAGTAGGTATGAATTTTTATGGTGTTGGTTCTTTTTATGAAATTATGCATTTATCATTTCAAGATCATGTGCCTTAAACATTATCATAACTACCGTGATATAATTAATGGACAAAAGAATGTTTTTTATGTATGTAAGTAATCATAAAACTTGTGAATCTATACGTACTAGGATTTGAAATTTATTCATCTTTCGTTCTTGCTGTCGATTGACTGAGCCTTTATGATGCAAAATATTTTCATTTTGCTTCCCTTTTTCTATTCAGTTTCTTTTTCGACTCCATGGCCATACGAAGGCTTCTAGTCTACATTCTTTATCCTCCACAGGGAAGCATCACTCCCAATTGGAGCCAAATGTTGTCACAAATTCAATCCCACTTAGACCTTGGCTCCTTCTATCATTTTATCCATGAACCTAACTCATCATATGACTCCCTCTTATATTATTGAGATCAAAATTTATCCATAGAATTTTCATGTTTCTGGTGTTTATCTCAGGACCTTAATCGGGGAATATTTTCCCTCTTTCTTTAAATTAACATATGATAACACCTATCTCGAACCTGATCTAATCCCGACTTCACATATTACATATCATCAAATGGTTGTCCGGCTACTACTTGTGCGATATTTAATCCATTTGACCCACCTTAAGGATGGGACATTGCATCGATATTGGAGGATATTTAATATCTATTTAATTGCAATTCTGACATGTTTCCTATCTATATTTAGAAAAGAATTTCTAAAATTAAATACACCTATCCTACAACAACCATCTTGTCTACGCCGTGATTGAAAATTAAACTCGATCCTTATCATCCTTCATTTCCACGTAAATACTCGCTCACTACCATTTGTACTGTCTTATTGAAATTCCTATAATACAGAAGAGAAATCAATAAAAAATATTAGAACAAAACTAAGTAGAGCTAATAACTAAATGACGTTAAAGAAATGTATCATGATAAAAATACAACTATAATAATTTATTACGATTTTAATTATATATATCACACATAAATTCAAAACACGAACAATTAAAAGATTTAATATCACTAACTAACTAACTAATATATGTGACTAAACATGATTGAGATATTATTACTATCATTAAGAACTACTAAAAACAGGAAACAATGAACGTTTCCTTTCACAACTTTACTCTCTATTAATCGAATCCATTTATGATCATTAAACAATTATATTTTAATCCATTTATTTAAATGAGTGTCCAAGAAATATTTAAAACGATTTATCAAATTTTAATAGGTTTATTCATACAGATGCTTCAATAATCACGTTGTACAGAGACTTCTGTCTAAACATTAAGGAATGGTTTGATTTTAAATTCCATAGGACCTACTTCATTCATATTAGAGAGAACATTTAACTCACCTTACAACTTCCATCTGATGTGTAATGTCAGCCCTTCGTTGAAAACAATATTAGTGTATGATATTTCATCAGAGTAATCACTCATTTAAGCACTACCTATTCCTCACCGGATGTAATAAGATAACCTTCAATTTAAAATGACATTAATCTATATGTTTCATGAAGTATTAATATTCATTAGACTTAATTGATGTTTCATTTTTTTATCGTCATGTATTTTAATGTGTAAAATATATTGTAAGTTTTTTTATTTTAGTGTTGTTTATGGACACAACAAAATAGCTTTAATAATAAGTTTTTATTGGAATTTGGTAAAAACTATTTCAAAAAATATAGTAGTTAGAGTGTTACAATCATTTTTTTATGGTGGAAATAGATTTAGCACCATCAAATATTCTTGGGACACCAAAAATTCTCAAATTTCACAACTATAATCCATATTTTCAAAGATTTCTATGAGAATGATTCAGATTCTTGCTAAAATTTCTGAGTTATTTTATGAGTTTTTTATACTACGGATTTTATTTCTACAACATGGAAGGTTTTCAAAATTTCACTAAGAAGAACCAAATTGAGAAAAAAGTAAATAAATGTGCATACAATGTTGTCAATATTTAGGGTTTGTTCAACCTCGTTGATTTCTTGGCTAGAGTTTTGTGTCAAATAGAATCAGCCATGCAAGGATATTTCATAGCTTAATCATGTACAACACTTACTGTGAAATAAAATCCACCATCAAAGGATATTTCATAGCTTCATAATGTACAAGACTTACTGTCAAATATAATCGACCATGCAAGAATATTTCATAGCTTAATAATGTACAAAACTTACTGTGAAATAGAATTACGCATGAAAGGATATTTCATACTTTAATAATGTACAAGACTTATTGTGATTTATTGTCAAAAGTTTAATTGTGAAAAAAATGAAATAAATTTACAATTTAGGCTTTGTTATATTCTCAAGGGTTTTCTAAATTTAGATTAATAATGTACAGGACTTACTCTGAAATAGAATCTACCATGCAAGGATATTTCATAGCTTAATAATGTACCAGACTTATTGTGATTCACTGTCCCACTGTCCAAAGTTTAATTATGAAAAAAGGGAAAAGGGAACTAAAATTATAATTTAGGCTTTGTTATATTTTTCGAGGTTTTTCTAGATTTACTAGGAGAGTTCGTAAAGAAACATGAGATATGTGAATAAGATTTCACTTTCGTTTTCCCTAACAATTCTAGGAGCGGATTTAAAAAATGAGCTAGCAGTCAGGAATTTTAGTCATATATTTATTTTTGTTTCTTTAAATCCTAACTTCTATTTTTTCTATACATGATTAACTACAAAATGACTATGATTTGGATATATTATGAAACAATACGAGGCCCCACTCCACTCGTGTGGATGCTATCTGGCCAAAGTAGGAGATTAATTAGCAGTTATTTTCTCACTCAATATCCATTAAAAGGGAGATAAATGATCACAATGCATCAAACTAAAAATAGTTTGTTAAAGAACTTCCTTTTCCTCACCTGACATAAAAAGAGAACCATATATTTAAAGTGACTCTAATCTCTATGTTTTATCAAGTTTTCCTTTTGTCTCGGGAGTTGAAGGTCTTCTTCATCTTAAATTCACCTTCGATAAATTATTTTCATCAATGTTCTAGTTGAGGGTTTATTGAAAGATATGTTCACATGCATGAATTCATATGGGTAAAATATATTTTAGACACTGGAGCTTTATTTACAGGTTGGGGAGGATTTACGTCAGCTTAGTGTGAGATTCATCTAACATACTCACATAAGACAAATTTTATAATTTTCTATAAAAGGTTTATCTATATTTACCACAACAATTAGGTCAAGAAAGAATTTATTCTAAAAAGAAAATAAGGTATGAGGTTTCCCTAATTATTTTCTTTATATGGTCTTCGAAAGTCATTTCAGAAATAAAGGTTCATACGCAATTTAAATCATAGAAAGTACTTGTGAAGTAAAAAAAGAATATCTATTATTTTTATTTACGTGTTGTTATTACTTTAATTTATTTTATTGAAGAATTGAGTTTCAACATATTAGCCCGAACTAAAGGCCCAACAATGAATTATATATTTTTGTATTCTTCAAAGGCTACATAGATTATTCTCATTTGTTGTTACATTAGCGTATTAAACAAATAGTTATATAACACTTATGTTCAAAAAAATATTTAAACATTTGTATAGAACCCCTAATTTTTGCATTTGAGAAGGGGTAGGAGGGACAACTTTGGAAGTAAGAACAGACTGATTCAGGAGGGTCAGGAGGGTCTTATTGCACCTGTTTCACATAACAACTAGTAATGTTCTTATAACATTTTCTTATGTAATTTCAAGATCATACTTTTTCAGTTTTCCTTTTCATTTTCATGATGTAGTCTACAATTTATATGAGAGACATAATTTCTTGTTTACATTGCAATAACTTCATTTTTTTTATCTTTTGAGATATTAATATTATCGGAGGAATCAGAGTTAGGAATTCAAAGTTTTGCATGGTTTTATTGATTAAAAACACTTTTTGTTCATTAGTTTTACTGCAATATTTCATGGAGAGATACATACTCCAATAGTGTATGCTCCATTTTTCATTTTTATTTCTTGTAATTTATGTGCTTGATTCCAGATATATGTTGGAAATCTAGTAGATGACTTGATTAGCACAATTTTTCACAACAAATATATGACTTTTTAATTTTCAGGTATTCATAATATCAATAAATGAGCATGTCTTTATACTTGCCTTTTGAGGGAGAATGGAATGTAACAATGGATGAAGTTATTTTATTTTGTTCTTTTTCATCATGATGAGCAGTTGATTAATGAAATACAAGTACAACTAAAATTTCTTTTATTTTTCCTTTGTTTACTTCATATTCATCTCTAATTTTTATTATGCCATTTCTCATTGCATACTCAAGGTTTTAGTCATTATTATTGATATTTTAATTTCAATAAGCTCCCTTTAAAAAGTTTAACCTCTATTCCTTTAAACAACATATTTTTATATCATTAAACTGGCCTTATTTATTTTCCTAAATTGAATAATTCTTTAGTTAATATTGTTAACAAGGATTACCCCGTGTGGGGAAATGGAGGCAAACCCTTTTCACCTACAAGGAGAGGATTATTGTAATCCTCAAAGATGTGGTTTCACATTGTCCTCAATTAGAAGAACAATTTGAGAAACAACACTGACAAAGCAACTTATGTTCACCATACCCCTCCTGAGCTGCACACTATGTCTTCTCAATACTCAAGTTGTGACCTTGTTACTTGGCACTCCGTAATGTGAAGTACCTTCCTTCCAAGACTCCACCATTGCACAATATTTATGACTAAGACTTGTCCTTGACCTCGAGAATTTTGTAGTCATCATCTCCATCTCGATCTAAACTGCACACTTAGAAACATCAAGATTCAAGCTTATTCTATGAGCCTTGGAACTATGCACTGCACAGTTAGCCAGGCCTTACTTGACACCCAAAATAACACATTAACTTCTTCAAGTTCCCATTAGTGCAGCCTGTCCCACCGGCTTTGGAAACTACAGAGTCATGTCCCTTAGCCCAGCTTGAACTATGCACTACGTAGTCTCAATGGTTAGGGCTTCCCCTTTCCTTATTGAAATACAAAACTGTGTAGTTACTGAGCCTCCTTGTGTATCCTATCACTTTGTATAGACTCAATTCGTGGATCAAAATGCATCATCTTCGGTTAGGATTTTCCAGTGGGTGTCATCTCATAGTGAGTAAATTCCAAGAATAGGTACTCGATTTGTAATTGTGAGATGATTAAGGAAGATAAGAGGGAGGGAAGCATTCTCAAAGACACTCTTGCAGCTGAAATCACAAGATGAATGATTGAGAAGAGTGTGAAACGACACTAGTTTGTGATCACTATCCAAGACTTCAGATAATTGAGGACTCCTTATCACCAAGGCATGCAAAGGAGAAAATGAAATTTATTTCATGAAGACACTCAACTCTGAGTAGCAGTAGTGGATTGACATTTCCATCTCAGCAGGAAGTCCATGTTAGCAACATCATGTAATGTCATGTCATGAGTGGTCATATGGCACACCACTATTGTATAACATATCTATTGTAATCAAAATTGTAAAGTGGAAGTCAAAAGGACATACATGAATGTAGAGAGTCATGTAATTTGAAAATTAATGGGAAGTCAAACAATCATGAGGGTAGTGAAAGAGACACCCATGGTAATATATACCCCCTCATTGTATGAGAAAAGGAATTTTCACCTTGGCTCCACCAGCAAAGCATTAGAGAGATAAGCTAGCTCTTTTGTGGAGAAAGGAGTGGCTCTAATGCTCCACTATTAGAGCTAGTGGTGTTCATTATAAATAATTTTCTTGGAACTTTTACTTAAGAATAGATGGATTCTGAGGCTAACATGTTCTTCATGCATGAACGATGAATGCTTGTAAGATTATTCTATGGATGTTTATATTTCATGTTTTCTTTCACATGTACTAAGAGAGTTGAACTGTTTTGGTTATTTTAGTGCTTATCTTGTTGAGAATGTGTTGTAATGGTTGTTATTTTTTTCCCATCCTTGTGGACTATTCCGTAGGATATCAGGTAGATATGTCTCAATTATTTATTGTAACAACCATCGCATTCCTTGTGGACTGTTCTGCTAGATTTTATACGGATCCTCTAGTTCATGTGTGTCTCTTCTTTGGTGGTACTATTACCTCCCTCTTTGAGCCTCACTTTTCTCTCTTCCCATGCAATATAAGAACCATGACATACTTGCAATTGGATATTCACCATGCACACACCCTTTCTTTTAGAAAGTAAATTTGTGTCCCTCTCTCTTACTGACAGTCAAAGCTTAAAAAAATCTTTAAATACTTGGAAACAGGGCCTTTATTCTGAATGGTACTCTTTCACCAAACAGTGTGAGGTCTATTTGGGAAATTATATTAGGGAGATCCCCTAAATTTTGGTGTATCCAACATCATCAAAAATTTTGGTTCTAGAAGGAGGGAAACCAATATTTTATTGTTGATGAACCCACTCACCACAACATATCATCTATTGATCAAGGAATCAATGTTCAGTGACTCTTCAAAATGAAATCCCACTAAAACTTTTGAAATCCCATATAATCAACTTCAGGTTATCCATCCTATAACTCGTCAAGTCACAAAATCAGTTGCATTAATCCCAGGAGTACTTAGTATTCCATATTCTCCACCAAAGAACAAAACCACCCCGGTTGGTATAATTGTTTCCTCTCTTGAATATGTAGTTCTTTCCACCCTTGAAGAGCTACAAGGCTGTGTGGAAAACATAGTAGAGCCTCCACTATTTAGTGGTGGCAAAAAAGATAACCCCATACTCTCAGGCTTAACTTTCTGCTGGTTGGACGGTGAGGAAGGAGAAGAAGAGCCATTAGAGTTTGACAAAGAAGGGGAGAATATCAAAGAAGAAAACATGGTAGACCAAGATTTGGATTGGATGACTCAGGGCCCACATTCGTTTGTGGGTATGTTTCACAATATTCCAAATCATTATAAGAAGCTCCTAACGATGACCCTGATAAAATAGTGAAGGAAGCAGACCACAGGGACAAATTTTACCTACATCTAAAAACACTTGAGGTATTCCACGATGATTTTGCATGTATACATTTCCCATGTACCTTGGATGGTAGAGAAGTTGTATAGTATCACATCCTTCTGGTAAACTCCATCTAGAATTGGAGGGGATTTAAGAAAATGTTCCTTAAAATAAAATTGATGATAAGACACCCGCCATGTTATTGAGAGAGTTGGGTAATATAAAGATGGAGCAGAAAGAGAAACTAAAATACTTAAACCAGAGGTTAAATTGGATTTTGAATATATTTCTAGAAGATATGAAACCTAATGACTCTATTACCATAGATTACTACTCTTATGCCTTGCTAGCAACCATTGTGTAGTTCGTGAAGCGAACTACAAAGCCATCATTTTCACACAATTGAAGTTATTTCAGATGATGAACCAACAAAGGACTCCAAATAAAGAAATAGAAGGGCTCAAGCCTTTGTAAGTAATTCCAAAGAGAAATAACTGTTTGATCCTGAGAACTTGACCCGCATGGTTAAGAATATGTCAAATGAGTTGGAAGAACTTAAAAAAATATCAATTGATACCATGGTTAGTGGGAATCCTACGTGATAAAACTTTCTTAGTAGGATTACGAATTCAAGTTACAACAGTAACCAACCAGAAAAATATGCACAGAGCTAAAATTTTGTATTGAATCTTGAAAACTTTGGAAACATGGACATGGACGCATACTTTTCATATAATCAAGATTATCATTCTTAGAAAACATGCCTACAATGGAATCATGCCATGCATTCTCTTGCTACACATCTTTGCAATGTGGTCCTTACTGATGAACAAATCAGGCCCGAAGAAGAAGATGAAGAAGATGTTGGGACCGATGAGGCTCCAAGTTTTTGGCACCCAATAAACATATTCAATTGTATAATTTCATCAGAGAAGAGAGAAACTAAGAAAAAACCATTGAATGACCCTCTAGCCCACCATAAGACCAACTGTTATAACTTATGAAGCCAAGGTTAGGTCATTACAATAGAGTATACAAAGAAAACATTCAAAGACACCTTGTTAAGGAAAACCAATCTGCCAATTATCTCAATGCATATCACTCAGAGAAATTCTATGAAAGGAGTCCCAACAAAGAGTAATTCTCAAACAAAAAAGATAATACCATCGCTCGTGATGTCACAAGTCAAGCGACCTCCCTAGACATGCCGGCTTCCTTTCCCGTTGTGGACTATAAAATAGTTTAAGACATGAAGAAGGTTCATGTGAAAATTTTACTATTTGAGTTAAAAAATATCATGAACTGGCGCAATATTCTCTTACGTGCGCTTGGAAATCCACCACAGGTAAAAATTCCCCTTCACACAAGGTATCATGTATGTATTTTGGTTCCCTAGAATCCATACTTCATGCTTTAGCAATGTAAGCAAACACACTCCACCCTCCCTTTCTCTTAACATTTGAAAATCAACTTCAATGTAAAAAATTACTTGGTTGATTCTGGTGCATCAGTGAATGTGATGCCACTATCCATCACAAAGAAAATCAATGTAAAATGGGATTAAACAGATTCACAGATCATTCATCTAGACAAGACTCTTATCCAATGCATAAACATACTTATTTTCAACATAATTGAGGCATAGAGACTTTTGTTAAGTAGGGACTGGTCAATTAAGTTACTAGAATACTTTGCTATAGACTAGTCACACTTATGGCTTTTGTATAAGGACATAAATAACTAGATTCAAGTGGATTGAAAAATATAAATGAAACATAATATCACTCCCTTAAATTGACACAACAAACCAGTGCCTTTTGAAGACCATATTTTCAAAAATTTATTCCTGGAGACAAAACTCAAGTGTTATCTTGCACAGGCATCCCCAATCCCACCAGAAACACAGTTCTAGATCCTTCCTAGTCCAACTGGTGCAAAAGACCTTTGTATAGTAAATAGTAGTAATAGTTGTTGTAGCATTAGTACTAGTATAGTTCATTACCCTTGTACATAAAACATGTTGAATTTGTACTTTAATGGTTCTAAGACACATAAAGGCCTTGGAGATGATTGTGTTTTCATAGACCTGTTGCAGAGAAAACACTTAATCTCGAGTCCCTTGAAATTCGAGTGAAAAAAAAACACAACTGAGTATGAGGCACTCATATTTGGCTTACAAAGATCCATTGAACTCGAGGTTGCATCTTTAAAAGAAGTAGGTGATTTAGAAATTATGGTGTGACAGGTACGTGACACCATACATTATGTTTCACCTCATATAAAGAGTTACCAATAAGAGGTATGGCATTTGATTTTTCATTTCCAAGATTTTAATATTAATTCCATTCCAATAGTCTTAACGAAGTTTCAGATGCATTAGAAAATGTTGTTTCTAGGTTGTCACCCTTGAGGGATATATTTTCTATAGAAATTATTTACAAACCATTTGTCCCCAATAACATCACTAAATTACACATTTTTAATGATGACAAACATATACTGTACTTCATGGTGAATGTTGTTGTGTTCAAAGACACAACGATTGATGGTGATGAGCACGAAAAGGCACTGCAAGGTGTAGCCACCTTGATTAAAGGAAATATCATCCCATAGTGTATGGTATATTTAGAGAAGTTGTATGACCTGTAAAATTTATTCTGGGCACTTTTTAATGCCAAAACCCATAGTTTCACATTTTTACACAAACAAATGAACTTGGGAACAGAAAAATATATGAAATATGTCAATCGTGGTACTTGTTGTACACCAAAAGAGAAGGAAGCCTTTATCTTCTTATTCAAGTAGTGCCAAGATGTGTTCACATGGAAATATGATGAGTTAAACACTTATGACATATGAATAATCCAGCATGTGATACCAATAAAAAATGGGGCAAAGCCATTTCAACATAAACTGAGAAAAGTACGTATGAACCCCTCATTCAGAAAGAGTAAAATAAGTTGATGGATGCTCAGATCATATACAAAGTTTGTAACTCTATCTGGGTTTCAATTTTGGTCCCTGACAGAAAGAAGTCCAATGAGATTTGTTTTTGCATTGATTGAAATCTCAATTGCACCTTGCACAAGGATAATTACCATGTGCCATCCATGGAACAAATTTTACAAACAATATCAGGGTATGAAATGTTCTCTCTTCTCAACATATATTTAGTCTGCAACCATGTTCTAGTCTCGAAACCTGATAGGCTCCGGACCACCTTTTGAACAAAGTGGGGTATATTCTCATTTAAGCGAATGCCATTTGGGTTGGTTAATGCTGGTGCAAATTTTCAATGAGAAATGGACATAAAATTACGCGGATTTATTGGGAAGTGTATATTGGCGCATCTTGATGATGTAACTCCATTTTCCAAACACAGGTCAGATCACATACACCACTTAAAACAAAATTTCGGGTGATGTTGCATTATCTGAGGGTAATCTATTGGGCCACATTATTGCTAAAAGTGTGATTAAGATAAACGTAAACATGGTCATGGAGATCATGCAGGTTCCTTTCCCAGTGAAGAAGAAGGCCATGTAGTCCTTCCTAGGGAATATCAACTTCCTCGACAAGTTCATTTCTGATTATGCTCTGATCGTAAAACCAATAAAAGAGATGGTTGAGAAGGATGTTATTTACAAAATGGGATAAAAGGAAAAATGATGTGTTTTCTCGTATAAAACAAGTGATTGCAAAAGCACAAGTGTTATATAACCTAGATTTCAAAAAAAAAAAATTATCTACACCTTTTCTTCTGACACATCTCTTGTCGCAATACTCACGTAGAAATATGACCTGAATAATGAGAGACAAATTTATTTCATAAGCACAAGTATACAAGGACCTGAGCTAAACTAAATCGTCGTAGAAAAACAGACTTGTGTAGTTTATAAGGTGGTTAAACACTTTCGGCCCTATTTATAGAAAAATAACTGAATTATATTTATTCTGCACCCAACAGTCAGGTCGCTGCTTGTTCAACAAGATCTAGGTGAAAGGTGAGTGAAATTGATGATTGGTTTTCAATAATATGAGGTAGAAATCAAACTAGTTCACACGATCAAGGGTCGTGGAATTTTTTGACTAGTAGCAGAAGCAATGGACACAAAAGAAGAAGGTCCTTTAAAATGGGAGCAAGAAATTGAGATGTACATCATTTGGCCTATCAAGTTCTGACACAAGATATGATCCATTTGTAAGGAGAGCTTTGGGAAAGCCATCAACTTGTGTCTATCCGAGAAACATTGTGCCCATATTCAATTTTTTTGTTTCAGTGTTTTCATGACTATCCAATCAGTAAAAACGAGAAGGGGAAAATATAAAGGATAGAAACTAAATTAGAGGAACCTATATAATCCTCTGAAGGAACCACCTCTACTGCTCTCTATAATTTAGGATCCCTCTTCTGCCCAGAATGAGTAAGTTTCAATACACAATCCTCTCTTCAAAAAAATAATAAAATGTGAAAGAAGAGAAATATTTCCTGCGTAGAGAGATAAATCAAGCAACTCCTTCAGTGTATTATTCAATTTTGCTCGAAGCAGAGAAAAATTTTTGTTCCTGAAGTGCCTCTATCGGGATGTTGTCCAAGCCTGTTGGTAAAGGAGCAACACCAGAGATGAAAAACTTATTCTCTGAAAATCTTAAACTCGCAAGCTTCACTAGCTTTCCCTGCTTGAAACATTGTGATAAAGCTGAATCTTTTTTTATTTAAATAGAAATTTCATGATGGGTAATTATTCGATTCAATTGGTAAGTGGGGCAACCAAATTGATCCGCACGATGAATCAATACTCCCCGAAGAACCAAGGCCCTGCACAAAAGAAGTTAATTAAGAAAGAGAAGCTAGAATTATACTAGAGTCTCACAAGTGTTTTGGTGACTACAACCCCTTCCAAAGTTTTTGCCTATACAAAATTATAGAGCCTTCCTTGGTCCTGTTCATTGTTGTCGCAAAATTTTAGGTTCATTTTATTTATTTTCTTAAAAGGTTGTGATCCATTTCACAAGGTAAGAAAAGTGTTGTCTTTTGGCATGTTGGTTGTCGTATTATATGAATGAGACTTTTCTATTAGTTCCAAGAGGTCACCTTTGTGAAAATGAGTTTATCTAACCCTATAAGTATCCATCTCACTCATTTCCCAACTTTTAAGCATCATCGCATAAGTGTCGTTACGGTCATCGTAAAGTACATCTTGGGCATCGCACATTTCATAACTAGTTGTAAAGCTTTCACATGGAGTAGAGTGATTTTTTATATCTCATGGATGTTATATCTTTTTTGAGTCATCAAGATATGCTAATTAGCTGATCTAAATCAAATTTTATCACTATTCACATCGATCTCTATTGTCCCTCGCAATCATTTTTCAGATAACTTCCCGACCAAGAAACTTGGCTTCACCAGACTCCCCCTGAGTTGTGCTTTCTGTAGTTTCAGTCCTCAAGCGGTGACCTTATTTTTTTTCAATACGCACTGCAAAGTACCTTCCTTCCAAGACTCCTCCATTACACATTTTTTGTGACAAATCCTTGACCATGACCTTGCGAATTGTGCAGGAATGGCCTGCAGTCCAGCTTGAATTGAGGATTTCACAACCTCAAGCTTCAATTTCATTCCCTAAGCCTTGGAAATATGCACTGCGCAATCACCCAGGACTTCCTTGACACCCAAAATTGTGCAATAATTTCTCCTTGTGCTCATCACTGTAGCATGTCCCACTAGCTCCAGAAACTGTGCAGTGTTAGGGTCCTATAACAATAGGATTCATAATTTTGAATTGAATTTGATTAGTCTTGTAAATATGTACATACTTTTATTTCTACAAATTATTTTCCCATATTAGAAAATTAAAAAATGTAAAGAGGGTAAAATTCCTAAAAGAAAAATCAAAGGAAAAAAAGAAACAAAGATCAAAAGAGTATTCAATATGAACCCCACAAAAATAAAAACATGAAATTGTTGCACATTCAAATGCCACTACTTTGGTTTACTTTTTGCAAATTAGATTGTGTGCAGCTTCTCAAAATGCCAGAATCCATGATGGTCAAACTGCTTGTATCTTGATCATTCATGTTTTAAATTTAATGCTTATAGATAAAAAGTAAAATATCTAGCCAAACTGTTTAATCTTTGCAGATCATTAGTTAGTTAGAGAATAAATGTGCTCATGAGTTTAATCTGAGCCACTGGATGTTATAAGGTTAGAAGTAGTTACTTCTTATTAAAATTAAATAAAATAAGAGGTTTTGCAAGCTCAAATGCCCCCATGAAAATGAAGTAAAAATGTTAGGGTAACATATGGGTAGGCGGAAAGCCATTTTCACAAGCATGTACATAAGAAAAATGGTCATTTCATTTACTAATTTCTCTTCAAAAAATAATCTCCCTTGTAAAAATACTTTTTCCCCCTTCTTTTTTCCCTTTTTCCCTTTCCCCCTTGCAAAAGGCACTTTTCATAAGTGAAAAATACATTTTACTTAAGAAAAGTAAAACCCCTTTATTAATTCCATTTTTTACCCAAAAAACCCAAAAATATTTTAACTCTAAGTCTAAAATGGTTAAAATCTATATATCAGGACCCACAATGAAGAAATCTACTCCTGACATTAGTTTTTACACTATACTTAGTGTATTTGACATTTCTGCAATTACATTACATTCTTAACATCCAACCTAATGTATTAACTCCCTGTATATACCTTTTAGCCTGTATTAATTAAATCCTTTATATTTCATTCCCAACCCATATTTTTATTTTAACGTATGGTTTAAATTTCCCACATGTTAATTATCATGGACCCACTACATATTAATCCCGCCTGTTATAGTATTCCTTGCTTTATACCCCATTGGTTATGAAAACCAAACTATATCACATATTAACCAATCACATAGTCTAAACCTCGATTCCCACGCCTTTTACGATCATGGGACTCCATCGCACCATCCTAACTGTTTGATATTCCCTCACCTGATCCGATGACCATCGAACCATTTCACATCCCCGATTGCCTGAACATTAACACCATCGATAGCTTGCCAAATATGTTGTTTAGTTCCTCTACTCACCTACTACATGGCAGCCCCACGTTGTATCACATCCTCACTCCCAAAACCATTTACCGCCTGTCCACTGATGTGAAAACTACCAAAACCGCTCCGCTTCTTATTGGAAATATTGTCATTGATGGCAAAGGAGCACAAAGGAGCAGCACCAAGACAAGGGAGAAGATTAGGATCAAATGGAATTTTTGTAGAGAAAGAAAGTGAGGTGGCGAAGGCTACAAGAGGAGGGTTTAGATAGGAAGTAGGGTTTTTTTGTAAGCATTTGGGAAATTTAGACAAAAGGCCACTAATTGACAATCAGGCTTGGAAGGATATTCTGTGTAAATATAGGCATAATTGCCAAATGTTGGATTTTTATTTTTGAAATATATTTGAGTTATAGGTTCTATGAATCTAGGAGACTGTGTATTTTGAGAAGTTTCAAATTCTGTTTATAATTGAATTCTGGTTGGATTTCATATGACGAAGACTGGTCATCGATCACTGAATGGATCGATGCCCATGAAAATTTTAAACAAAACCCTGCAATTGAAGTTCAATTCACACAAAATAAAGAGTTCTTGATCGATTTGAATAATAGGAACTGGGATGGGTTCAGAAATCTTCTTGGGAATCATGAAATTGTAGTGCATAGAGCTAACGATGTTATTTGTTGGAGGATAAGACCAGACATGTGTGCGGACGAATGCTGGTGGAACAGATCGGAAGGTTCCTCTTGGGTTTATTGAAGTCGAGTTAACAGATGTAATGTACCTGGAATGAAAGCCGGAACCATAATTGATGATGCGGAGGAACTATATTGAAAAACTAGATGTGGAACAATGAGTCAACGACGAAAACGAATTAGTGAAAGTTGTTTTGAAAACCACCGAAGTAGTTTATCACACTAATTTTGGAGGGTAAGTGGTAAAGGTCGAAACAAACGCGATAGCGTTAAGAGGGCGACACATGGAAAATCAAAACCACCTATTTCGCATAGGTCGGGAAACCTTAAATCTTGTTCATCCTTATGTGCGATAGCCGTTGGATGGATGAGAAAATTTGTGATGGATTTACAACCGTTGATTGGGATGAAGGATTCATGGCGGAGATTTGAGCGCTAAGTGTACATCGAGATATGTACAAAGCATGTAAATCGTCATCAAAAGTTGAGATTGACCGTCAGGAAATATGTGGGCCAGGATATATTTTTATGTTGATACCTTGTGTTTAAAACAATGTATGGAAGGTGTTGACGGGAAAATTGGTCCGGCCAACAGTAGGGGATCTCCCCGGTAGAAAGTCCCAATTAGACCTTAAACTGTTTGGAGTAGGGATCCCGTCCGGGGTGTGAGTCTGGCTACCACTTAAGATGACTTCCCTTCGGTCTCAAAAGAACTTGTTTGAACCTGCGGACATACACTTATTCACATGATACAGAATACAGGATTGATGTGTTAAACACGAATCAAACACTATGCGTAGCAAGATTATAGATAAAGCACGTACACCTCAAGAGATGTCATTAGCAACACATATTTTGTGGGGTAATGCTTGTAAGGTAGTCTGATCACAAAAGAAATAGTTCTTTGTGATAAGATACCTCTTTACTTCCTGAAAGATAAAACGAAATGCTAACAAAATAGTTCATTAACATTCATTAATAGAACAGATGATAAAATGAACATCATTGATACAACACAGGTAGCCATGACGCATAAATGATGACATGAAGAGTGCAGCTTCATTAATCATAGGATGTTCTGAAACTGTACAAGGAATACACACAGTGTTCGCACAGCAAAACACATCATAACCATAGGGTGTTTTAACAAGAATCTATATTCATATGCTCAAGTGTAGAATCTTTCAATACAATTGCATGTAGCTCTTGAGTTTCCAAAAAAGAAAAGCCCTTTTACAAGCTCTCGTAGGAGTATTTATAATGCAGAAACTGCCCTTCGGGCTTCCTTGACTGTTCAGCTTCTTGACCGTTGGGTTGCCTTGCGACCCATTTCTTTTGCGACCTGCGACCTGAGCCGTTGTTGCGACCTGCGACCTGAGGTGTTGTTGCGATCTGCGACTTGACTGGGTCGCGGGGTCGCAGGTTGTGAGAGAATTTCTGAGATGCGACCTTGCGACCAAGTCGCTGGGTCGCAGAGTCGCAAAAGGTGAAAAAAACATAGATATGCGACCTTGCGACCTTGCGACCTTGCGACCTTGCGACTAGGTCGCTGGGTCGCTGGGTCGCAAAAGGTGTAAATCCGACAAAATGCGACCTCGCGACCTTGCGACTAGGTCGCTGGGTCGCGGGGTCACAAAAAGGAGGAAGACCAAAGAAACGCGACCTTGCGACCTTGCGACTAGGTCGCTGGGTCGCGAGGTCGCAAAAGGCGGAAAACTGAAAAGATGCGACCCTGCGACCTTGCGACTAGGTCGCTGGGTCGCGGGGTCACAAAAGGTGAGAAAAACATAGACGTGCGACCTGCGACCTCGCCAGATCTGCGGGCTGCGACCTCGGAAAATGTGCGACCTACGACCTGCCCCGATTATGCGACCTCTGCGACTTGTTTTGAGAAGGTCCCCTTGTTTGCTGAGGAAAACTCTGGCTCTTTGTGTAGATTGAAAGGTTCTTCCTCATCTGTTGACTGCATACTAAATTAGAATCCATAAAAGCTCCAGCATTTCCCAACGGAAGTCACATCATGTCTTGACCTCCATTTACTACCAAACTACATCTTTGATTTGGTTGAGATATTGTGGTCATATCCTTGACTTTTAGTATAATGTGAAGCAATTCCCTTTATTTGCATTATCATGTGCGAGTGCGTAATGATTTCTTCGCATACGGTGTGATGTAAATTGTGGTACCAACGGCCATGCAAAATCCCAGTATTATATAAATTACGCAATGTCGTTAAATGATGAGATTCAGATTTCATGTACGTAATTCTCTTAGCGACACCATTGTAATGTTAACCTAGTTATTCTTGTACGTTTCTACGGGTTGGTGAAACACTCTAGTCCCATGCTTTGACATAATCTTTGATCACCATATCCCCCATGGACTAAAGCTCATGTGTAATGTTGTCCATAGTCTTGTCCACCATTTTATATGGTTTGGAAACCGCATGTTTTTTCGCTTTGGTATTCGAAATTACAACATCACCTTTGTCTTTTGAATGTGCGCCCTTCAACATTGAGATGGTACGATGCAGGATCTGGACATTTCTAATGGAGTGCTTTTAAGCATCTGGCGCCCACTAGTGAAGAAAGCTCTTGCATCACTGACATAGAAGGTTCTCTCTGATCAACATGTATCACACCATCCTCCTTTAATGGTACTGGTCGCTCTCTCCTCCTCCTCCCTTGTTTCACAATTTGGCTTTGTTGTTGAGCCCAATTTATTACCCTTGATGTCGTGACATGACTGAAGAGTTTGTCACCCGTGGGGTCGACCTGCGTGGGATATTACAACATCATAATTACTCTTCAATAATGATAACCACAGATAAAACACACGAAACTAACAAGCTTAAGAGAAGCATTCAAACAATATGCTTAACGACCCACAGTAGGAAGGCTTTTACTCGTGAGCCTGGTGAGTACCCCGGCGGATTCGTCGCATTACCTCTCTGCGCAGGAAGCCTTTCTCGATCCTTTACCCTTATTTGTTTCATGTGCTTATAGCACTTATTTTCATGTGCTCGTGGCACTTATTTTTCATGGGTGGATGAGGGATCCCGACTTATTTTACGAGCATGAGAGGTTGTTTCTTGTTTTACAGAAACTGAAAGATATCCTGATTTGGGGTTTGCCCTCGTGCCAAACCTTCACATCCCATTCACCACAATAGGCGCAGTGCGCAGAACAGCACAATTAAACATCCAAGACTATGCTGGGCACAAGGCTTAGGCTTACGGGTATGGGCCATTTCAAGTCATCAGGTCTCCCACAGACAACCGGCTCGTATCTCCCCAGATAATAGGTTTAGACTCATAGGCATCTTGTTGATAATGCGACTTCGATGACTGGTCCTAAGAGAAAGCTGCCTCTTGAGATAGCCACCGCAACCTCACACAAAACAATGGGGTTACTGTTTCAGCAATCAGGGCAAAACAAGACTGCAAGGTGATAGGGTTGCAATGAGGGCTTGTGCAGCGGCAGGCGACATGACAGAAATAATGTGAGGAAGAAAGAGTATGACGCAATGAAATAGGCGATGCTTAAGATGCAATGCAATGCCATGTGTGAGAACGATCAACCAGTTGTAGGTGGCAAAGAGGCGCAATGCAAGCAATGATTATTTATGTAGCAACAAGCAACTGAAAAGGAAATGAAAGAAAATACTCGTAACATGATGTTGCCTAAGGTATTAATCGTAAACAAAAAACAACAAACACACTTTTAAACTATGAAGTAAAATTCGGTAAGTAAACCTAATTAACTTTGAACAAAAAATTTTATTGCAGGTCCTAGCTAGCCTACACCTAAACCCTAGTTTAACCAATGATGCGATCGGGTTATGTAAAATCAATTTTCCAGTGCAGCCACCGCATTAATTTGCATCCTGCAACGACAAAAATGATTAGGATCAGAGCCAGTATCCAAAAAAGTGCAGTAGCAACAAAATTTACCTGCGGAGTGGGTGCCACGGTAAGACGATCATAGATACTTACCAAAGAACATGCCAGAACAGATTGCGCAAGCTGAATCCCATTCTCATCTTGATAACCAGCAATATGTTCTTGAAACTCAACATTATTTATTAATGACACAAAATCACTCATGCACGATTATGGATCTGCAGGATGATGGGTAAGCCAATTCCTCTTTGCAAGCATCTTCACCAGATGGGGTTGGTCGAATGAACCAGCTTGCTCATTATGGTGTTGAGGACCATCAGTTTTATGGAATGGAAACAATAAGCAAGTGTCGGGCGAATTATAGATGCATGCGCATCCAAGCGTAGGAACCCTAGTTTGGAAAACCCTAGCTCGAGGTTGCTCTTGGGTTTGGTCAAGGGTATGAGGATTTGAATCCACTTTCAATGTAGGCTGCAATTGCTCACTGCCTTGAACAAACTCCGGACTTTCGAGCGGAGGGCTTCCCCACTTTGATGGTTGGGCAAGATCAACAAGCGACTGGATGTGACCATGGATTGTGGTGAGTTGCAAAATGTTAGTGGGCTTTGTATCAATTTGGTCAAATGTTTGCGCGCTGACAGATTGATAATCCAAAATGTCGGATTCTCCAGATTTTCCAGGCTGAGGTGAATTCGAGGCGTTTATGCTGGAAGGAGCATGGTACTGGGGAATTGTCATTTCAGAAACGGTCGACGGAAGCTGAAGCGTTTCAATTTTCTGATGGGTACTTGAATCTTCCGAAAGCGAATCATCAAATTCAGGTGTCTTCATAGGGTCGGCCAAGAAATCCGAGTGATAGTCCTCTGTGGTATGATTAAACATGTTTTCAGATAAGCAGGGATCACTGTAATCATTGATTTGATCGAATTGGGTACCTGAGATGTCAGGCTCCCCGAGAGTTACCGACTGGGATGGATCAATAGAGGGAACATCTTGAAATTGTTCAGATGGGGAATCGCTCCTATGGCTGTGTAAAGGTCCCAAGTGAGAAAAATCAGATTTAAAAGATTCATCGATTTTGGACTGCGATTGTGAAACACCATCTGCGTGCTTATGATTGTCGCCAATACCAGTATAAGGCAATTTTGAATGTCCCGAAGAAATTACTGGTGTGGCGGGATCGAGAAACAAACTGGGAAATAATGAACGAAAAGATTGAATCGCTGGGGTGTTAACCATACAAGGCTTTTCAACACGCACATCTGTGTCGTTCAGAGGACACAATGATTTGACAGGCCTTGTAAGGGAATAAAGTTTATGCAGGGTAGGAGTCGATCTATAATACGTATGTGAACCAGATTTAGGACTAACTCCCGGGAGACATCGAGTGGGCTCGGGGTAGGTTTCATGAACCGAGAGAGGTAATGAGCCACTGTGGTTTTCAAACTTTGATTTGACATGGTGCGTGAAAGATTCCAAGGTAATGGAATAGGCTCTATCCTCTTGCTAGTGTCGGCCCTTGCTCAGGACTTTCAAGGTCACAACTCCACTCCCAGACAACTCAGGAAGAGGGGCGAGAATATCAAAAATAGAAACACTCTCCTTGAAGGCCTGAATGAGGTCTGGACTCGGGGAGATGGACAAAGAAGCATTAGGGACAAAGTCTGAACAACCGGTAACTTGCAGGTTATCATAGGGAACACTGGGATCTAACTGAGATTGCTCACGGGAAGCGAGAATCGCATACTTGAACTGTTTACTTAAACATTTCTGATCAACATCCCTTTCAGGAAACTCAAAACAATAATGAATAAATCTGATAGAGAACTCACCTAAAGATTCCTGAGGTTCCATTCTGATCTCATGTAACTTTATTACAACGTTGTGAGGATTATACCTGTGAAAAACTTGTTGTAGTTTATGGGCGAGTTGGTCAAACGAATGGATGGAAGCTTCCGGCAATGTGCGGCACCATTGCCTAGCACGACCTTCGAGGGTGAGGAAGAGAAGCAAACACATCAAACCCTCATCGTCAATTTCATAGCACTCACGAAAAAAATCTGAAAAGTGTTGGGTTATGGACACCCCATTTTCACCATCAAATTTCAACTCGGACAAGTGATACATAAGTTCATCGGAGATGTAGTATACGGGCTCATAAAACTCCGACAAACATCTCGGGAGAATGATTTGGGAACGAGCCATTACAGATATGAGATTAACTGCAGGCTCTCAGGGCTCAGCTTGTCATCTAGCACCCCTTCTGGTTAACCATATGGTCGGAGCTTCGGGCCCTCCTTCTAGCGCCATATCTGTTGACGGGAAAATTGGTCCGGCCAACAGTAGGGGATCTCCCCAGTAGAAAGTCCCAATTAGACCTTAAACCGTTTGGAGTAGGGATCCCGTCCGGGGTGTGGGTCTGGCTACCACTTAAGATGACTTCCCTTCGGTCTCAAAAGAACCTGTTTGAACCTGCGGACATACACTTATTCACATGATACAGAATACAGGATTGATGTGTTAAACACGAATCAAACACTATGCGTAGCAAGATTATAGATAAAGCACGTACACCTCAAGAGGTGTCATTAGCAACACATCTTTTGTGGGGTAATGCTTGTAAGGTAGTCTGATCACAAAAGAAATAGTTCTTTGTGATAAGATACCTCTTTACTTCCTGAAAGATAAAACGAAATGCTAACAAAATAGTTCATTAACATTCATTAATAGAACAGATGATAAAATGAACATCATTAATACAACACAGATAGCCATGACGCATAAATGATGACATGAAGAGTGCAGCTTCATTAATCATAGGATATTCTGAAACTGTACAAGGAATACACACAGTGTTCGCACAACAAAACACATCATAACCATAGGGTGTTTTAACAAGAATCTATATTCATATGCTCAAGTGTATAATCTTTCAATACAATGCCATGTAGCTATTGAGTTTCCAAAAAAGAAAAGCCCTTTTACAAGCTCTTGTAGGAGTATTTATAATGCAGAAACTGCCCTTCGGGCTTCCTTGACTGTTCAGCTTCTTGACCGTTGGGTTGTCTTGCGACCCATTTCTTTTGCGACCTGCGACCTGAGCCGTTGTTGCGACCTGCGACCTGAGGTGTTGTTGCGATCTGCGACTTGACCGGGTCGCGGGGTCGCAGGTTGTGAGAGAATTTCCGAGATGCGACCTTGCGACTAGGTCACTGGGTCGCAGAGTCGCAAAAGGTGAAAAAAACATAGATATGCGACCTTGCGACCTTGCGACCTTGCGACTAGGTCGCTAGGTCGCTGGGTCGCAAAAGGTGTAAATCCGACAAAATGCGACCTCGCGACCTTGCGACTAGGTCGCTGGGTCGCGGGGTCGCAAAAAGGAGGAAGACCAAAGAAATGCGACCTTGCGACCTTGCGACTAGGTCGCTGGGTCGCAAGGTCACAAAAGGCGGAAAACTGAAAAGATGCAACCCTGCGACCTTGCAACTAGGTCGTTGGGTCGCGGGGTCGCAAAAGGTGAGAAAAACATAGACGTGCGACCTGCGACCTCGCCAGATCTGCGGGCTGCGACCTCGGCAAATGTGCAACCTGCGACCTGCCCCGATTATGCGACCTCTGCGACTTGTTTTGAGAAGGTCCCCTTGTTTGCTGAGGAAAACTCTGGCTCTTTGTGTAGATTGAAAGGTTCTTCCTCATCTGTTGACTGCATACTGAATTAGAATCCATAAAAGCTCTAGTATTTCCCAACGGAAGTCACATCATGTCTTGACCTCCATTTACTACCAAACTACATCTTTGATTTGGTTGAGATATTGTGGTCATATCCCTTCAGTTTTTTAGTATAATGTGAAGCAATTCCACTGTTGCATTGTTATCATGTCTGCAGAGTGCGTAATGCTTTCTTCGCATACAGTGTGATGTAAATTGTGGTACCAACAGCCATGCAAAATCCCAGAGTATTATATACATTCTGCAATTTCGTTAAATGATGAGATTCATATTTCATGTCTGTCAATTCTCTTAGCAGCCTGCCATTGTAATGCAACCTAGTTATTATGACACGTTTCTACGGGTTGGTCAAACACTCCGTCCCATGCTTTGACATAATCTTTGATCACCATATCCGCCATGGAAATATAAAGCTCATGTGTAATGTTGTCCATAGTCTTGACTCACCATTTTATATGGTTTGGAAACCGCATGTTTTTTCGCTTTGGTATTCGAAATTACAACATCACCTTTGTCTTTTGAATGTGCGCCCTTCAACATTGAGATGGTACGATGCAGGATCTGGACATTTCTAATGGAGCGCTTTTAACCATCTGGCGCCCACTAGTGAAGAAAGCTCTTGCATCACTGACATAGAAGGTTCTCTCTGATCAACATGTATCACACCATCCTCCTTTAATGGTAATGGTCGCTCTCTCCTCCTCCTCCCTTGTTTCACAATTTGGCTTTGTTTTTTAGCCCAATTTATTACCCTTGATGTCGTGACACGACTGAAGAGTTTGTCACCCGTGGGGTCGACCTGCGTGGGATATTACGACATCATAATTACTCTTCAATAATGATAACCACAGATAAAACACACGAAACTAACAAGCTTAAGAGAAGCATTCAAACAATATGCTTAATGACCCACAGTAGGAAGGCTTTTACTCGTCAATACACAGAAGGTTCTCGTTCAAACATATGCATGGCAATCTCATTACACATGGTGCGACTGCGACAAGAGTGTTCGGGCGTACGCTGGATGATCCTTCCTACATATGGCGTGATTGCAGCGACAACATCAAGTCATGGTGATGACACAACTCGTGAGGGGTTAGAGATAGGTCGACGGGATGTCGTTGACTGTAGGTCAGGTGAGATACTTTAACGCCTAGGCGAGCAGAGGGGGAACCCGAAATTTTAAATATTGTATTGTATTTATGACCTATGTTAAGTCGGGAAATGAACCTTGAGAATTTGTGATGGATGGAGGGCCGTAGGATGGAGAGACAGAGTGCGATGATCATCCGATCTAACGCAGATTAAATCTACGGTTGAGATTAGATCGGTCAATGGAGTGAACTAACGTGTCTGATTGTGAGTGTACAACTGTGGGTCTAGATAAATATGATGTCGACATTTTTTTTTAACCAAGGCAAGAATGTTATTTAAGCACGTCAACATATTGCAAAATCCATAGTCGTAAGTATAATTAAAAGCTTTAATTATATGGATAAGTATATGGTTTATAACCATAGGTCAAAATAAGATAGAATGGTAAGTTGGTAAATGTGGGCTCGAAAGTTTATATATTAATATTGTGTTGACACTTTGGGTTTTAACCAAAGTAAACTTATAAATATGATTAAATCAAGGTGTGATTACCGTTGGATTACTAACGTAGACAGATCAATGCATAAAAGGCGTATATATATATCTATATATATATATATATATATATATATATATATATATGTTGATATATTTTTCAAAAGTTTAGGTAAAAGCATAGTTGAAATTTTTTTACTAATGTGGATAAAATATGGGCTTATAAACACAGCAAATATAAGGAGATAATTTCTTGCATAAAGGGATTTTTATTTTTCACATCAAGATATGTGAATAGAGTTTAAACCTTGGTTTAAGAAAGGGTTTCATTATATTTGGAATGGAAAATTCCTAGGCATAAATGAGAAATGCATTTTATGTATGCAAAGTGTGGTTAAATGCAGCACAAAAGGCATAGGTAACGGAAGAAACAGGGAAATTATAAAACATAACTGGAATATAATAGCAGCAGAAAAGAAAAATACATAGTGAGCCAAGGGCTGAAAGGGTTGAGTAAAATATATTTGTTGTAACTTTAAATGTAAATAAATTAATTATTTTTATTATTTTTGATGCAAAGGCAAGTCTCTGAAGGCAAATCAAAAACCTCCCCTATTATACTGAATTGAGTACATAGTATTGTAACATCCTAAAGTGCTGAGTGAGAAAATGAGAAGGTGGAATGCAAAGAGTCATACATGTTCATTTCATATTCCCATATGGAATGAAAACAACTATGAGGTGATCTCTATACATGATGTTATTGTAATATGCTTAATGAATGAGAGAGTGAGCAACATAAGGGAAGAGAGTGGAAGAAGAAGGAGCAGAAAGAGAAGCTTTAAAGATCCATAGATAAGATAAGGCAAATATCAAAGTTGGAGGACAATAGTGAAGAAGGAATAGAATAGAGCTGATATCCAGGTAAACCAACATGTGTTTTTATAGTTGTGTGAGGAAGTTAGCACTTTCATATCAAGTTGTGGCTTGATAGATGTCCAGTTGTAGCTGACTGAGGTAGGAGCCTCTTGTGGGTTGTAGCCTGCCGAAAATAGATGGGAGTTGGAGCTTCCTTGAAAGTTGTAGCTTGCAGAATTGAGGTGGTAGCCTCGTGTAGGTTGGAGCCTACATAAATTCAGTGGTGACAGGGAGTTGGAGCTTGCCTTTGCATCACAAAAATAATAAGATGTGGTTTTATCCCTTTTGGGTTTCCACTTATATCTTTGGTCCATGTGCATGATGATTATGTGTTGATGTTCTGTAATTTATCTGCTTAATACTGCTATATACATATTAATATTGTTGTTTCATTATATATTAAGTTGAGCATGAAATGAATATGTAAATAAGTGTAAAATAAAGTTTTAAAAGACCATGAATATGTTAAACTGATTCAACCCCCCCCCCCTCTCAGTTTAACTAAGGTTCCAACACTTCTCTGCGACAAGCCATTCATAAAACTTCCACTTGTCCACTCATCCAATGTGCAAAAAATTGTCTGTGTACACCTGCGCCATTTGTGAAAAACATGCCCACTCTGCACTTTGATAAGCCATTACCGTTTGAAATAAATACACCATTTAAACACTATGACATTACAATAAAGCATCAAGACTATTTCACATTATGAACAAACTCGCAGAGTCTTCCAAAGAAATGACATTATCTCATTCATAGCCTGCCTCTGTGAATTTGCAACAAAAAAGACTAAAAGATCATTACCAACGCAGAATCAAAACATCTATAGTCTGGACTCTGTCCATAGAAATTCCAATTCAAATGAAGCCATTGCTTGTTTCATACAGACCTCTGTTTCATTAACTATTGTTTTGTTTTGCAGGTATATTAGCATACTAAGAAAATTGATAAACGGTTGATACTAGTTCACAACTATTTAAATCCAGATTTTGGGGATTCAAAGTAGAAGGTTCATACACAAAAGGAAAATCAAGCTAAAACCAACAGTACAATAGAGAAAGGATAATTTACACAGTTTTTTTTAAGAGAGTAAAAAAATCTACAGCAGAAACAATGAAGTTGTTGAAAGTAACTCTCCAGGACATATTTTACTCACTGTTACATACATCTTCCTGTAAAAAGGTAAAAGTAAAAATAGAGCAGTCAAGTTAAAATGGTAAAAGTAAACACAGAGGTAGTAATGGTTAAACAAAGATGAAAACACTTTCACCAAAAACAATGAAGTTAATCTGAAGTAAAATTAAAAACAGTTAAAAGAACAGTAAGGTTAAAAGATGAGAACAGAGAAGGAAGGAACATTTTCCAAAAATTTCCTATTTAAGTCATAGTTTTGCAGAAAATATTGTAGCCAACACAAGATGAATTTTCAAAAACTAGAGGAGGTTTGTGTTCCTAAGAGGCCAATCTACAAAAGCCTATCCCACTTTATGCACAGAGCATATTGTGAAAAAACTGCAGTAGAATTTTAGGAAACTGAGAGATATTTTTCTCGACAACATATTTATCTACAATAACCTCTTTCACTTTTTACATGTCTGTCTTAGATTGATATATAAAAAAGGATTTTTGGACCCTATTTTTCATAAATTCAAGAGGAGGAAACTCAAAGAAAGTTAATGACTTGGATGCCACCTCATGAAATAAGAGATTCTATCAAATTCGAATTGCTCTTCTTTGTCAGCAGCAATTCACAAAGATAGTGCCAAGTAGATTCATTAGTTTTAAAATGTCCTACGTTTGTGTTCTATTTATGTAACACAGTTGTAGATTTTTGTAAGAAATCTTGATATTTTTTCAAGATATTTTAGCTTAGAATTTGTATAAATACCTCATCATTTGAAGTAATAGAGGTCGGATTTTGTAACCAGGAACCTCACCATTCAAGGTGGTGCAATCCACTAAGTTCAAGTGACTATTTGCATTAATAAAAGAGCAGTTGTTTCAGGATTCATGTGCCATATCTACTGGTAAAGTTTTCCTCATTGTATATGTGATTTCCTTTGTTTCCATTTTATTGTTTTCTTAATTCTGAATTTTCCAACATGAGTATGACAGTGGAATCTGTTGAGATCATACACTCTGCCTTTAACTGTTAGTAATCTACCTGTTTTCTTTTGATATCTAGATTAGGGAATTCTTCATTGCTCCCTAGTTTTGATTGAACCTCCTATATCCAGATTAGGGAATTCTTCATTGCTCCCTAGTTTCGATTGAGCCTCTATTCTTATATATAGATTAGAGAATTCTTAAATGCTCCCTAGTTTCGATTAAGTCTTCCTTCTTCTATAATTATATTTCATCCAAATATAAAGGATCCAGTAGTAATATATAACTTTCCCTATTTCACTTAAGCTTGATACTTCTGCAAATTGATCACCCAAGCCTCTTTGACTCCATTGCCCAATGGCCTTCCTCTACATTCCCAACCAAAACGAATTCAAAAACCAACTCTATACTTATTAACTAGCCTAATATCTATTTCAAATAAAGCTAAATCATACAGAGAGATCCCTCTCTGAGTTTAGGAGGGCTATATCCTAAACTCAAAACTAGGTTTGTGGTTACCTCGGTAAATTATTTCTTTAACCTTGAGAGATTACTGAGTGATAACATGCAGTATGTCCCCTGACTCAAATTTAACTACACACTGCATAGTATCAAGGCTTTGGTATTCCCTTTTCTTTCCTGAACCACAAATCTGTGCAGCCACAAAGCCTCCTCGTCGAACTTGTCACTTGTTCTAGGCCTAGTTCATGGATAAAAATGCATCATCTTAAGCCAGGGGGTTTTTGATTGATGTCATCTTTTCATGAGTGAAATTCACGAACATGAGATCTATTATATCATGGTGAGATGATGAAGGAAGAGAAGAAGGAGGGAAGCATACTCAAATACACGATTGTAGATGAACTCACAAGATGATCAATTAAGAAGAGAGTTAAAGAACACTAGTTCCTGACCACTATCCAAGACTTGAGATCATTGAAGACTCCTTATGACCAAGGCATGTATAAGAGAAAAGAAAAGTTATTTCATGAAGAAACTAAACCCTCAGCAATAGTAGTGGCTTGACATTTCTATGTCATCAGGCATTCCATGTCATCATTGTCATGTCATGTGTTAAGTCCTTATAATAATAGTGTATCCCATTTTTTTTTATTGTTAATATAGCCACCTTATTGTTATTGTTGTGCCCATATAGCCCCCATATTGTTATTATTGTGCCCCATAGAAGCCCACTATTGTTATTGTTTTTCCCTTACATTGTTATTGTTACGTCGGATAGGATTATATTGTGACCCATTGGACTCCTATATATAGAAAGGAGGTTTTCTCATTTGTATCATCCAATAATTTTTCATTTGTGTGATGTAAAGGAGTTTTCCAACTCAAATTGGCTTATTTATAAGGCATTGATCTCCCTTTTCTTCTATTTTGGGAGCTGGTTTCATAACATTTGGTATTAGAGCTTTGGATTCTAGGTTTCTCTGCTTCAAATAGGTCATTATGGAATTTTCCTTATAAGTTTTTTTATACAAAGTTTCAGAAGCTAAAAAAAATCCTATTTGCAAATAAATCCTGAGGAACTTCGTGTAAATATTTCAGATCTTGGTTCAAAATATTTTTGGACATATGATCTATGGAAGTTAGGGTTTTTCAGGCTCTGTAAATTTATCTCAAAGAGGTGAGCTAAGGAAAATCGTCATAACTATCTCTCTAAGAATTGGATTAAAATTCTATAAAAAGTTTCAAAAATTACATGGACTGTATTTTCCTATGTATTAGTTTTAAAGGCGAAGGAGGAAAAAATGACATGTGGCATGCCATATAATTTGGCTCTACTGAACCAGTCCATAATTAGGTCATTGTGGTAGAATGGGCATAAATTTGTCTTGAAGAATCCAAATAAGGGTAGACAGTGGCATTGGAAAGAAGGTTCAAAGGGATACTAAAGGACCCATCATATAAACTTGACATCCGAAATCATAGAGATACATCAGTTTCAATATCGAGCTCCTCAAAAGCAAGAAAATGGTGTGTATCGTTTATTTTAATTACATAAATTTTGTTTGAAAATTCAGTATGAAGTAATTCTAAGAGCATACTGAAGCATATATATCAGTATTGGGTTCTATAATTCCTCCCAAAAATAATTATACACCCATCAAGCCATCATATAAATCTACTATGATGCATGAAAATGAAGAATTGGATTATGATATATCAAAATTATGGTACCAAGTGCAATAGATTTCGATCTCACAAAGAGAAACCGAAGATGACATACATGGTTTAAAGGAAGACATGGGGGATAAGGTTGATGGTTTGAAGGATGAAATGAAAGCTCCATATCTCAAATGATAACCTAACTTTGGTGCAAAATCGAATGAAACAATACGCAGATCAACATCGTAGCGAAACATATTTGGATGTAGGTGACTAGGTATTTTTACAGATAAAACCATAAAAACTAATGTCCCTAAAGCAAGCTAATAAAAATAATATATTATCACTAAATTATTATGGTCCTTACAAGATGTTGCAAAATATTGGTTGTAATATCCCTCTTTTCAATGTTCTATAAATGGGGAAAACACATAAAGGTCAAGGGGACCTAGGAAATAAATTATGTAATTATATATTAATTGTGGAAATTAATATATAAATGTGGAAATTATATCATTATATAAAAACAGTGTAAATTGGGACCAGGAATTCAAATCCAAGAGGATGGACTAGATTCCTAGGACTTTCCCAAATTTCTCCAAAAATCCTTGGAGAAAAATAAAATAAAATAAATTTTATTAGATGGGAGAAAAATATCTAATAAAAGCCTCAGTAAAGTGGAAAGTTACTGAGAAGTGGTAAGAATAAAACTAGAAAGCAGAAAAGCTAGTTTTAAAAGAATATTTTATGGAATAAACAAAAGAAAATCCTAGGCAAAGGGAAATAACATCAAAAAGTAACTAGACACAATTATGGAAACAGGCTGAGGGAAAGAAAGCTTAAATAAGTTATTCCTAGTATGACAAAGGGGTTGTCTACACTAAGGAATAATTGGTCTTTGCTCGGGGGAGAGTTGTGGAACAAGCTCAAGGTCGGGAGGCAAATAGTCTTTATAATAATGGTATGCGCATTCTGTGATGCTTTTATGCCTTATATTGCTATTATTAGGTATCGAATTCTAGAATGTAATGTAGAGGAACCATTATTTTATAAATTCTAAATTAAATTTATGAAAATTAAGTTGTAGAATTTATGTGTATTGTATAGTGTCTGGTTTAAGAAATTTTAAGTGTCATATGTATTTGACAGAGAATAACTATAGAGAAATACATATAATCCTTTTGTACTGTTATATAGACTTATTGGATATTAGGGATAAATAGACATAATGTCTAAACCATTTTTCAGGGTCTAAATCTGTTGTTAAGTCCAAACTAAACATTTGGAATTTCAATGTAAAATTTACAATAATTGTAAAATGAATATAAAAATATTTCAGCAAGAGTAATAGCAGAAAATTCTCAATCGATATGAAATTATAAACATAATACACTCTAGATATACAACATGTTTTATTATACACTTCTGAATTATGAATATACAATTCAAACTGAAACTATAAACAGAAATATATATGTTTTCATAGAGAAATTACTTTACATCTCTATCCATTCAAAGACTCTCATATATGCAAAAATTTAATATAGAAGAAGGTAAGGAATTGTATTATAATACTTCAGTACATGTCTCAGTATTGTTATCACTCTGAAATTTCCAAAGGTTGTTTTAAGCGGTAAAAATAAATATTAGAGGTAACTACAAACCTACTTTGTAGATTAGGATCTAGCCTTCCTAAACTCAGAAAGGGCTCTCTATATATGATTTAACTTTGTTTATTTAATGGATATTAGGCTAGTTATGTATGCTTGGTTGGGTTGGTTTTTTATTGGTTTTGGTTGGCTGGTGGAATTAATGATTTAGATGAATAGGTGCTTATAAAATTTCCACTGGGCTATGGAGTCAATGTGCTTTGAAACAAAACTGAATCAAATTAGAAGGAAAGTGTTACAGGGCAAGATAGGTGAGCAATAATAGATCTCAAGGTTGAATGGTGAACTGATTTTTCAATCGGGATCAAGGAGAAATTAAGAATTCCGTGAACCAAATAATGTAGAAGGGTGAAGAATTCAATCAGGATCAAAGGGAAATTAAGAATTCTCTAAACCGGATATAAGAAGAAAACATAGAAATGTATAATAGTTAAAAGCCTAGTGTAATATTTAAGCAAATTCTGTAGTAATATTCCTCTTATAACATTCAAATTTAAAACACATAAAATTTTATGGAATACAAAAATAAAGAACATGAACAATTGAAATTTTATATTTCACTAAGATAGCTCAACACATGAATCCCGTAAAGAAGTTTCTTTATAACTTGTTCAGTTTGTCAACTTGAAATTGGTATAGTAACCCTCAGGCAAGAGATGAGTCAACTACTGAAATATTCAGAGCTCCACACTTGACCGACCCTTGATACCTAAAATGATGAATTATTTATACAACATATTACAAAATATCTTGTCAACTAACTAGTATTTATTCTAGGAAAATAAAATATCTTTGTGAAAAAATATAGTGACACCTTTCAACTGCCTAAAATCTAGCCCTAATTCTTTGCTTGCTGTTATTTTTTTGTTCTTTCATCTGTCTGTTCTTTCACCTGTCTTTTCTTTCACCCTTTATAGTAAATCACACCACTCCTCCCATGTTTCTTTGTCTGGGATTTTGATTTTCATCATCCTACGGTAAATCTCATCTACCTCAGAATATCTCGCAAACGTAGGATTATTTACAAAAATATCATTTACCTCATGCTGGAGGTAAAAGAAGTTTTCCAGAGTGTGTAAGAGTACCTTGACTATGGAAATGCCATTCATTAAGGAAGTTTGTGATATTTCTTTGGCCACTTCCCTTAACATCTGGAAATAATCCTCATGTCTCATGAGTTTGTCATTTATTATTAGAGGACTAGGCAGACCCTTCTGTCTCAATACATCAAACTTGGTAAAACAATTGTTCACTATGAGTTCCATGGTTTTGCATTTCTCTTCAAGCTGTAGTAGTAGATTTATTTTGGAAATCACTTTCTTTACTTCTAGGATAGTCTCTATTCTGTCATATATACCGAGCTCCTCTAATTCATACTTATTTTTAGAATCTAGGAATTTGATTATTTCAGAGGCTTCCTCTGGTTTCTTTCCAAGGTTGGCTTTGAATTTCTAAATTTCCTCACCAGCTTCCTTCACTAAGTCATTCTACAAAAATATAATCTTTATAGAAGGCCAAATATTATTAACTGAGCTAATGATATTGGCCCACAATTGTTGTTTTGCTTGGACTAAAGGCTTTTTTAATGACAACTCCCTTTCTAGCTTATGGATTCTATCAACCAATCTATTGGCTTTATGTACTTCAGCTTGATGCATTAATTCTACTAATTTATTTTCATTTTCTAAGCTCTTTATTTGTTCCTTAAGCCTATTAATCTCTGTAGTCTGAATGGACATATCTTCCATTGATTTGATTAATTTGTTGACCTCATCAGTGGGATGAGCTGTTGGTATTTTTGATGCTAGTGTTGATGTAGATATTGGTGCTGATGTAGATACTATGGGAATAGAAATAATGGGAACTGCTTCCATGCTAGCTTGTTTTTCCCATACAAGCTTATCCATCTCTGTCTCCATTTTATTTAGTTGAGTTGTCAACTGGATGATTAATTTCATCATATCATCCTTTTGATTGTATGTCTCCAAAAATTCCTTGGTTTGTGGATGCTCAGTAGTTGGTAGTTTTAACTATTTATTCAGTGCAACTATATTGACATTTTTCTTCTTTATAAATTCTTCTGATGCCTTGATGTTAGTTGGATGATAGCAAATTTCAATTACCAATTCTTCCAGTGAATTAATCCTGTTGTCTTTTCCTTGTGATGAGGCTCTCTCTAGCTCTAACCGTGACTCTACATTTGCTAGGGAGTTCTGCAACTTCTTAACATGTAGATATTTATGTGTCATGGTTTAATATATCATCTTTTCTACCTACTTGTGGAATTCAATTTGGTCAATTGGATTCACGTCCTTGTCAGGAACTTCAAATCTTGTTTTATTATAGTCTTCTGAAGTTTTTGGGGCATGTACCTTTGGCTGTAGGAATTTCATATGCATTTTCTTTGTCCTAAGGTCAAAACCTGAAAGCAAACTACTCTGATCACTGGGAGTTTGCTTCTAGTATTGTGCATATGTAACAGCCTTCAGTGCTTCATTTTTAATTTTAATCTCTTTATATTTCTCAATGATATAGTTTTCTTTCTAAAGTGGATTACTAAATGTTGAAATCTATGTACTATTTTTTTTTTAATGATTTATGCCCTGGAAGATGATGTCAAAGGTGTTTTTTTTGTGTGTGGTGTAGTTTCATCTCCCTGATAACAATTTCTGTCTCTATTGTGATTGTCTCTTCCTTCTCTATTACTGGGTTCAATTTTTCTTCTTTTTTGTACATAAGCTTGAATTTATTATCAGATGTAGCTTTTGCTGAGTATGAGCTTTCTTCTCTTGACCTTTTTGAATTTCTATCCTGTGGGTTTGGAGTAAGTAGGATGGAACTAGTATCAAGCTTATTCTCCATCTCATGTAATGTGTTTTACAACTACTGGGACTGATTGGAATATTTCTCGATCTCAGGCTTATATTAATATATGAAAGGGGTAAGTTTAGACTTAATTATTTATTTTCTTATGATACCCAAGGGGTCATATGACCATTTCGAACTGTTGTTGAAGTTTAACTCTTGTAGAGATCTTCCTGCTTCCTTTTCAGCATTCATACTATTGCGTACAAAGGGCCCTATTTGGATTTTTATCTTGAACTGAGTTTTCTTTTTGGTTGAAAGGAAGTTTACCTCATCATAATTCATGATATGTCTAGTGTACTCTAATGCAAATATCCTCATTGGGAATTACTTAGGAAGCTTGTAAGGGACTAGTTATCTTCCATACAGTTTGATCTCTATGTGATTCTAGTATAAATACCAATCTCTTGTCTTTCTCAGGTCAGATAATTGTTGAAATTTTTTGATTTCATCATTGATTCTAGGTTGAATTCTATTTTTTAGCATATTAACCACTTGATATACAAAATAATTAATAAGTTCTTTGAAACTAAATTCATTAGAATCCTTTTTTATCAAGGATGCCCAAAATATTAAAGACAGGGGATTACCCTCTGTGTCTAGTTTTTGTAGGTTGATTGTAAACCTTTCAGATTGAAAGTATATGAACAAATGAAATAATACTGAGGAGTATTTGAACACTCCTTCTTGTGCTAGTTCGATCAGTTGATCATGTATGACATCTGCCAGGAATTGAGCAAAGTTAAATAGTATAGCTGGAGGATGGCCTAGGCAAATATAGAGAGGAAACCATGGATGGTTTCATCTACACACTCATCAGTAAAATGTCCTAGGATACAAGACATCATGGTCATGATTTGTCTGTTTTGTTCTGAAAACATGGTAGTAGAGTATGGTCCATTTTTTTTAGGAGTTTGTACTGATTGAGGGAGGAAATTCTGAAAGATTTGAAACCTCTTAGGAAATATAGCTTTATATAAAGCTCAATGAGGGTTTCAATGGAGAAAGGCACTCCCTCTAGTTGTGATGGAGTCTGCATAATTTGGTTAATGGACTAGGCAGAGATATTAAATAGAATTTCTTGGTCAAGGGTGACTATGTCTCTTTCATTTGGAAAGTAGTTGAGTTGGAAAAGTATGATGAATTCAAGGAACTGGTGGGTCTGTGGAACTTTGTATTTTGGCAGGTTAGAGTTCCATAGATGTGTATCAACTGCCTGCTAAGCAAACTTGTCATGGCTCCAACAATTAAGCTCCAAGAGATTGATGTCAGTTACTGTGTCTACAATTTTAAAGTCTTTATCTGCCAGTGGAGTATGGTCAACATATAATAGGGGTGGTTGCGGAGGGTTTACAGTTTGGATGTTTTTAAAAGCCATTTACTTGATTATTTTATTAATTTCTCTTAAATTGATGGTGGTGAGGTACTTAGAATTACCTGGAGGTTGTAGAAGGGGTCCATGAGACATAAAAGGCTTCAATCTAGTTGGCGATTATCTTTTCCGCAAGTCCACAGAGGTAGGGAATGAATGGGAGAGTGGGGTTTTTATATTTTTTAAAATTGTGGTTTATCACATGCCTGTGGGGTGGTTTGTTGGTTTAAGAAGGGTGGGTGTGATAAAACCATGAAACACCACATGGCAGGGGAGCGAGCTAACAAAACCGCCTATTTTTCACCCCCCATTGGCATTAAACATATAACACTGGGGGATTACGAAAAGGGTCATGGGACATACGATCTGCCATGCGCTAATCAGATGGTTGGTGGGGTTTCGCACTTTCAAAGGAAGGTGGGATCGGGTAAAATTTATGTGGAGGTTTTTTAAATCAAAGCAGGGTTGGGAAATATAAGGTGGAGGGGTTAAAATGAAAGTGGCTTTGGGTAAAACATTTTGTGTTTTAGGCTTTGAAAAAAGTGGGTTTTTGTATTTTTTTATGGAAATGTAGAGTTTATTTAAAGGGGTAAGGGAGATTTTAAAAGGGAAAAGGGATTCTAGGAAAAAGGGAAGGGGTTATAAAAATGTTTTGAGTTTTTAGGTGATGGGATGGTGCTTTTCAGAGGGAGAAGGGGAAATTGGTTTCCAGGAGGGGAAAAGGGTTAGGATAAGGGGGAAATGAAGAATGGAAGGGATTTTAGCAAGGGAAAGGGTTTAGAAAGATATTTTTGATAAGGGATAAGCATAATAATCCTTATATAACTTTTGAAAAGTATTGTACCTACCCTTTTATTCATACTAACACTTTTCCTTTCCTTTATTGGGTGAATTTGAGCATGCTAAGACTTTTATTTCCTTTTGATAAGCAAACTAACTTATTTCTAACCTTATATATTCCAATGACTCAGATTAAACATATGAGCTAATTTTTATTCTCTACCTAACTACTGATCTGCCAAGATTAAATGGTTTCGTCAGATATTTATTCACTAACTATCAGAACATCAAATTTGAAGGCATGAATGATAAAGTTTATATTGCATGATCATCATGAATTGTGTCATTTTGAACAAGATGCACAATTTTTTTGCAGAAGTAAACTTAAACTATGAGTAGCGAAATTTGAAAGTGCAATAGTTTCAGAATTTATTTTTGGTGGGGTTCATAATCTTCTTTCTTTTTTATCTTTTATTTCTTTTGGTCCTTTGATTATTATTTTAGGACATACCCTCTTTTCTTTTTTTTAATATGGAAAAAATTTGCAGAAATGCAAAGGTATGTACAATATTACAAGACTTAACATAGACCATTCAAAATTATGATCCGTATTATTATAGGACCTTAACAGTGGCTCCAATTGGGGTTGTCATCTCCTTGTGATATGTCAAGAACTTTCTGATCAGTGGCCTTTGAACTTTGGTTTTACTTTGCTTGGAACTACTTTTTGTGATCTCCTTTATTCAAACATATGATGTTATATCTTTTAAAGCTTAGTGTTTCCTCTTTAGGCTTCAACTTTACAAGATAGTCATCCACTCCAATCTAAACTTTGCTATGCTATTTACCATGAGTAAACTACAATGAAATGAACTACTGGTTATTCTGGTGAAAAATAGTGCTTCAGCATTCGACCATTTACTGGTCCACCTAGTAGATCTATTCCATTTAATTCTTTCAATAAAAATGCGTTGTTACCTCTGTAACCATAAATAATGTATGTGCCTTTCTAGAGATAGTCAAATTTCCCATGTTTTCCTTTGTCTTCCCTTCTGGAATCCCATTTTAGTACTTGATCACCTATGAAGAAACCATCTACTTCATTTTTTTTATCAAACATCTTCTTGATTTTGTCTTGAATTACTTGGGCTTTGATGTAAACTTATTCCCTGGTTTGATGTAAATGATTCTTTTGGTTTATCCTCCTTCGGATGTCATTTGGTTTTACTTGAAACTCTTGAATAATTTTCATTACTGGCACTCGTAATGAACATGGAAAAAAAACATCCATCCCATATACTAATTGATAGGGAGATGTACCAATAGATTTCTTAGTATTTAGTCTGTCTGCCCATAGGGAATTGACTAACCTTTTATTCCATGTTTTCTTGTTATCCTCTAATAAATTCTTGATGATGTTGACTAGGTTTTTGTTTGAAGATTCTTCTAGTCCATTAACTTCAGGGTAATAGGGAGTGAAATGACCTAGGGTGATATGGTATCGATTACAAAAATTTATCATTTTCTTGGATTTGAAGGCAACAACATTATCAGTGATGAGCTTTTATGGGCATCCAATCTAGAAAGGATGTTGTTTTTAAGAAATTAAATAATGACATAGTCTGTGAATTTTCTAGAAGGTATGGCTTCTATCCACTTTGTAATGTAATCAGTCCTCGTAAATATCCATTTATGTTGGGAAGAGGAGAGTGGGTGAATTTCACCAATGAAGTCTAAACCCCATTGTTGAAATGGAATTTCTACTAAGATAGGTTTCAAGGGTAATGTTAAGATTTTATTCTTCCCTTCAAATATTTGACATTTGTGAGAGGAGGTCACATACTTTCAGACATCTGCAAAAAGGGTGGGCCAGTAAAAAAACTTCCCCCAAAATTTTGTTAGTAGTTGTTTTCCAGTATAAGTGTCTCCACAATCTCATGCATGAAATTCCTGCATGAATTTATCAGCTTCATCTTTTAATAAACAATTTAACAAGATTCCACCATGATATTTTGAAAATAAAACATTATCTAAGATACAATATTTCATTGCTTTCATTTTTAAGAATCTAATTTTAGTTCTAGATAAACTAGGAGGAGTTTGTAAGTTGAGTAAAATAAATGTGAGGTCTACATACTAGGGTGAATCTATAAAAGCTTCACTGATTTGTGGAGTCGGAATCTCTTCCTAATCATGTATGGTAGTAATGAAATTTATGTATAAGGCTTGACAGTTCGATTCAGCCATGATTTTGGCTAAACCTTGGATTTAATTAATTTTGTAGGCATGATCTCAATGTCATATTCTAGTATTCCTGCAATCCATTTTCTACTTTTTCCATTAGGCCCATTCTGAGTTAGAATGTCCTTTACAACTGAGTTTGGAACATATGATATTATGTGAGAGTATATAATGTATACTCTGAAACCTTTTATGTCTTTCACTAAAGCAGGAGCTTGTTTTTCCATGATATTATGCTTTAGTGTTGCATCTCTCAAATTTTTACGAAAGAAATCAACGAGTTTTTCATAGCCCTCATCGTTCTTTTGCAAAAAGACTGCTGCAATGGTGTGCTCTGAAGAAAATGAAAAAATTATGAAATCTCTGTTAAAATTAGGACTTATGAGGACATGTGTTTTAGTAAGGACTTCTTTGACTGCTTCAAAAGACTGCTTAGCCTTTACTGTCCACTAAAGTATTGAATCTTTTTTTAACATGCTATTTAAATTTCTAATTAGTTCTGCTAAGTTAGAGATGAATCTTCTAAGAAAATTTATTTTACTTAAAAATGCTTCTAATTCTTTAATGTTCCTAGGATGACTAATATTTAGGATTGCTTCTATTCTAGCTAGATCAATTCTAATGCCTTCTTTTGAAATGATGTGTCTCAGAATTTTTCCTTCTTCTAATCCAAAAAGTGACTTTTTAGGATTTAAGGATATGCCAAAATTTCTGCATTTTATGAATACTCTTCTTAGATGATCTAGATATTCATTACCTGATCTGTAAAAAATTGTGATATCATCCAGGTATATGACTAAAAATTCATGGATTTCCTTTTCAAAGGCTATGTTCATGGCTCTTTGGAATGTTTCTCCAGCATTCATCAGTCCAAAGGGCATTTTAAAATACATGAATGTTCCTCAGGGAGTGGTAAATGCAGTATTAGCTTGATCTTCAGGTTGGACTAGGATTTGGTAGTATCTATAAAATCCATCAAGTAATGAAATTATGGATGACCCTACTACCCTCTAGAGAATGTGGTCCATTTTAGGGAGATGATAATTATCCTTCAGTGATACGTTGTTCAAGTTTCTAAAATCAACACAGAGTCTGATTTCTCCTGTTTTCTTTCTATTGGGGACTAAATTAGAGACCCAATCAGAATATCTGATGGGTGCTATGATTTGAGAATCGTACATCCTTTTAAATTCTTGCTTTATTAATGGCATAAGAACAGGGTTGATTCTCCTTAGATTTTGTTTAAAGGGCTTATGATTTTCTTTAATTGGCATCTTATGCTGGATAATTCTGGTATCATAAGACTTGAGATCTTCATAACTCCAGGAAAAGATGTCTTGGAACTTTTTAAACAAGCTAATGTACTTCAAATTTCCAGCTAGAGGTAATTTCTTATATATCTTGATACGCTTGAGATATTCCTTTGTTCCTATGTTGCATTCCTCTATATCTGACGTTAGAGGCTCCATTTTAGGTTTTCTAGCTAAATCATTAGAGTCAAAGAGGTTTTATAGTGGGGCTAATCCCTTAGGGAAAGTGTTGTCTTTGAGGTTTAAAACTTCTGATTCATCATTGATCAATTCCTCAATTTCTAATGTTTCTAATTGCCTTATTTCTAGTTTATTGAATCTATTTGGTTCTATCTTATTTACATCATTTACATCTATTTCATTATTTATGGTGTAATCTAATGCACAATCTATGTCTATATTACCATTTTGAAATTCTCGTTGAGAAATCTTAAAATCAAGAATTTGTTTTTCTTCTGAGAAGATTTGCCAATAATTTAAATTATAAGGTATGGTTGATCTACGTCTTATCTCAGCCGTGTACTAATGATTTGGCTGAAACGATAGCCTGTATGTGCTGGAAAAAGTGGCCAAGCTATGAGCTTGGATATTCTGCTTTCTTGGAATAACATCAAAGTTGGTCTCGAGAAACCATCTTACCAAATCTAGGATGGTTTCTCTGTAACACCTAAGTCTAGGGATATTGGTAATGTATTATACCTTGAATTTTTTTATAGTGAGTTCTGAGTCTCCCATGATGGAAACTCTTTTAGCTCTAAGATTTCTTACGATATGAAGGCCTAACACTAATTCTTCATATTCTTCCATGTTGTTTATGCATTTGAAATTTAATTTGTAAGCATGTCCTTCTGAATGACCATTTTCTAAATTGTAGATCCATACTCCAAGTCATGCTCCTAATCTATTTACAAAGGCATCAAAATATCAATGCCACATAGATTCATGTGTTATATTTTCAGAATCGACTTCTTTGTGTTTATCTTCTACAGTTGTGATTTTATATTTGTCATTGTCTGAATTACATAAGATACATGAGTCCGGATCAAAATGCATGGAATATATAGGATAATTTTGTGGTCTGTCTAAACTACTTACCATGTATTTCATCAAAGTTTCTCTATATAACTTCCTTTACTGACCAAATACATAAATGGTAGCATATGACATGTCTAATTATAGTGATCACTGTAATTTTTCTCCCCATGAGTGAGATAATAACATACCATATTTGGGAGGGATATCAACAACTACTATGTCCATAACGATATCTTTGCTGGGAACTGTAATAGAGTTACAGACAGATCTTTGATCAAGCAAAGGCATTTCACTTGACTAGAATCAAAGTAGAACAAGTCCTTATAGGGTCTAGTGATGTCTAAGTTTAATTTTTCCATGAATTATTTAGGCATTAAGTTATGAGATGCTCCTCAATCCAACATAACATTATGTAAGATTTTATCATTAATGTTTAAGCTAATATAGAATGGAGGGACACCCCCTTGTTGATGTGTTTCATTTACTTTAGTACCAAATAATAAATCAGGTTGGTCATCATTGAGGTTGACAACATCTTCACCTTATCCTATGTCTAATGTTTCTATAATTTGTGCTTTGTATGAGTTATTTTTCACTAGCTATGTTAAAGGAACTGGTATTTTTTATTTGGCTATCTCAATTTTAATATTAAATGGCATTTGAGTTTGGCCTAGTTTAATCATTTCATATTTACCAATTGTGGTTTGTGTTGTTTTGTCTTCTTTATTAACACTTGGTAATTCAATTTGTGAGTCAACTATTTTGTTTTCAACTTCTTTCTCTGGAGAGGTTTGAGTAGCAGTTGATGTAATTTCTACAATCTTTGGGGTGGAAGTATTATGAACTTCTCTAGGGAGAATTTGTATAATTTTAGCCACAAGAGCTTCTATTGTTTTCTTAGTTTGGCTATTGATCGATTTCTTAATAGGAACCTTTTTGTTCTTTTTTCTTCAAAGGCTATACTGTTTATGAACTTCGTAGATAGAAGATTCATAGCCTTGTTTGTAATCAAAGGAATCTCCAGATTCTAATTGTAATTGATGTAACATGTACAACTATTGTTCTTCCCGGGTAAGAAAAATGGCATCTTCATTGTTTACTCCCATCAAGTTTATCTGGGTATCATGGTCTTCTTCATGCTGTTATGAATTTTCAGTGTAATTTTCCTCAAAAGGTGGTCTAATCTATTGATCGAGTACAACTTCTCTTGATTTACCAGTATTAGGATTTTTTCCTAAAGTTGGGGTTTCTAATTTGGGGACCTTGTTGATTTTCCCACTGAGGTTTTCTTTCCATGTTCTCTAGTCTATCCATTATTATTTATACATTTTTTTGCTAAAATATCTATCTTAACATCTAAAGTGGAAGGTTTTTCCTTAATGGTCACTCTCCTCTCATTCCTCATCCTAGCTCTTTTAGCTAATAACTTAGATTCTACACTAACTACATCACTCTGCATCTATTCTAAAGTTGCAGGGTTTTTTTCTCTTAACTGGTAGGACATGTTAGCATCAAAACCATGTGCAAATTTAATTAGGGCCAAGCTTGGTGGAGGTTTGATATTCACTGGAATTGCACTGTAAATGTTGTTAAACATAATACAGTAATCCTAAATAGATTCATTAGGAGATCTCCTAATGTTCTCATATTCAGATAATATTTTGAGAGGGTTTTTATTTCTTTCCCATATATTTATAAACAATTGGTGGAAAGCAGCTAAATCAACAATATGGCCAGAAGGTAAAGATTTAAACCATTTTTTAACATCTCATGCTAGTGTTTGTGGAAATAATCTCATTTGTACATCTACCTCATCAACTTCATGTCACTCAAAATAATCTCTTATTTTATCTACATGTTTTTGAGTAGTTTACTGACTAGTACCATCGAACTGCAAAATTTTACTCTTGTAATATTGTGGCATGGCATGTAATGGGGCCTGTAAGACTAAAGAGGAAAATTTGGCTACCATGGCTAAGATTTTAGCTCGAATGGGAGGTAAAGCTGTGGTACTTGAATATGGACTCGAAACTTTAGGTTAGATAGGAATTTGAGGTATGAATGGTTTTTTGGAATGAAATGTGGTGCATATTATAGGTGAGGTGGAATTGAATGAAGCTATATTTACAATTTTTCAAAATACTGTAGAGAGCGTAGGGGTAGCAGCATTTAGGGAAGCTAGTTCAAATGACTACTGAAAATAGGCTTCGTCTATTTCTTTTATAAAATTTTGAAGTTAAAGCATCAAGTTTGTCAAAAGTATCTTAAACCAGTTGATCTAAATTAGGTTGTATAGTATCCTTCTTTGATTCAATAAATTGAATAAAATTGGGATCTATTACAGTATTGTGGATTGAGTTTTCAGATTTGGTACGAAATAAAGAATTCTCAAATGATAAATCAAATTGAATTTCTTCTATGCTTGATAACTCCTTAGTAAGTGGATTTTCTTTGATTAACTCACCACTACTTCCTTGACTCTCTACTATTTTAGGTTTTCTTAAAATTTTGTCAGGATCATCAACAATTGTAGCAGGTTGTAGATCAGGATGAGCCCTTGTATAATATGTTCTTTTAGAAGCCATAATTTTAACTTACTATGATAAATTCAAACAACCTTTTAAAACTTTAATGCAAAAAATGAGGAAAATTGTTTCTTTTAAGATTTATTTTAACTAGGGATTGATTTTTCCCCAGTATAGTCACCACTATGTTATCACTCCGAAATTTCCAAAGGTTGTTTTAAGCGTTAAAAAGAAATATCAAAGGTAACTACAAAAATACTTTGGAGATTAGGGTCTAGCCTTCCTAAAATCAGAGAGGGCTCCCTCTATATGATTTAGCTTTGTTTATTTAATGGATATTAGCCTAGTTATGTATGCTTGGTTGGATTTGTTTTTGATTGGTTTTGGTTGGTTGGTGGAATTAATGATTTAGATGAATAGGTGCTTATCAAGTTTCCATTGGGCTATGGAGTTAATTTTCTTTGAAACAGAATTGAATAAAATTATAATGAAATTGTTACAAGACAAGATAGGTGAGCAATATAAGATCTCAAGGCTAAATGGTGAAGTGATTTTTCAATTGGGATCAAGGAGAAATTAAGAATTCCTTAAACCAGATAATTTATAAGGGCAAAGAAGTCAATTGAGATCCGAGGGAAATTAAGAAATCTCTAAACTGGATATCAGAAGAAAACATAGAAATATATAACAGTTAAAAGCAAAGTGTAATATTTAAGTAATTTCTGCAGTAATATTCATGTTATAATATTCAAATTTAAAACACATAAAATCTTATGGAATACTTAGAAAAATAATATGAACAATTGAAATTTTATACTTCACTAAAATAGCTCAGCATATGAATCCTATAAAGAAGTTTCTTTATAACTTGTTCAGTCTGTCGACTCAAAATTGGTATACTAACCCTCAAGGAAGAGATTAGTCAACTACTGAAATATTCGGAATTCCACACTTGACCGACCCTTGGTACTTTAGATGATGAAGTATTTATACAACATATTACAAAATATCTTGTCAACTGACTAGGATTTATTCTAAGAGAATAAAATATCTTTGTGCAAACATATAGTGACACCTTTCAACTGACTGAAATCTGGCCCTAATTCTTTGCTTGATGTTATATGTATGTTCTTTCATCTGGATATTCTTTCACCTGTCTTTTCTTTCAACCTTTATAGTAAATCACACCAGTTCTCCCACGTTTCTTCATTTTGGAATTTAATTTTCATCATTCTGTGGTAAATCTCATTTTCCTCTGAATATCTGGCAAACGTAGGCTTATTTACAAAAAAATGATTTACCTCATGCTGGAGGTAAAAGAAGTTTTCTTGATTTTGTAAGAGTAACTTGCTTATGGGAATGCCCTTCCTTGAGGAGATGTGTGATGTTTCTTTGGCCACTTCCCTTAACTTTTTGACATAATCTTCATGTCTCGTAAGTTTTTCATTTACGACTAGAGGACTAGGCAGACCATTCTGTCTCAATACATCAAAATGTCTAAAAAATTTATTCATTGCGAGTTTCATGGTTTTCCATTTATCTTCAAATTGTAGCAGTAGATTTATTTTGGAAATCACTTTATTTACTTCTAGGATAGTCTCTGTTCTATCAGATATCTCGATCTCTTCCAATTCATACTTATTTTTAGAATTTAGGAATTTAATTATTTCAAAGGTTTCCTCTGGTTCCTTTCGAAGGTTGGCTTTGAATTTCTAAATTGCCTCACCAACTTCCTTCACTGAGTCCTTCAGCTCAAATATAATCTGTATAGAAGGCCAAATATCATTAACTTAGTTAATTATATCGGCCCACAATTTCTATTTTTTTTGGGCTAAAGGTTCTGTTAATAACAACTCCTTTTCTAGCTTGTGGATTTTGTCAGTCAATCTATTGTCTTTCTGTACTTCAGCTTGATGCATTACTTTTGCTAATTTATTTTCATTTTCTAAGCTCTTTATCTATTCCTTGAGCTTATTAATCCCTATATTCTGAATGCACATATCTTCCATTGCTTTGATTAATTTGCTGGCCTCATCAGTGGGATGGGTTGTTGGTATTTTTGATGCCGGTGCTAATGTAGATACTGGTGCTCATGTAGATACTATGGGAATAGTAGTAATGGGAACTGATTCCATGCTAGCTTGTTTTTCATGTACAAGATTATCCATCTCTATCTCCATTTCCTTTAGTTGAGTTGTCAACTAGATGATTAAATTCATCTTCTAATCCTTTTGATTGTCTATCTCCAAAACCTCCTTAGTTTATGGATGCTCAGTAATTGGTAGTTTTAATTTTTTCTTTAGTGCAACTATGTATTCATTTTTCTTCTTTATAAGTCCTTCTACTCCCTTGATGTTAGTTGGATTATAGCCAATTTCAATTAACAACTCTTCCAGTGACTTAATCCTGTTGTCTTTTGCTTGTGATGAGGCTCTCTCTAGCTCTAACTGTGACCATACATTTTCTAGGGAGTTCTACAAATTTTGGACACATAGAGCTTTATGTGTCATGGTTGAATACATCATGTCTCATTCCTTCTTTGGGAATTCAATTTGTTCAATTGGATGCACATCCTTGGCAGGAACTTCAAAGCTTGTTTTACTATAATCTTCTGAAGTTTTGGGGGCCTGTACCTTTGGCTGTAGGAATGTCATCTGCATTTTATTTTTCCTGAGGTCAAAACCTGAAAAAAACCTACTTTGATCACTGAGATTTTGCTTCAATTATTGTGCATATGTAACAACCTTTAATGCTTCATTTTTAATTTTAATCTCTTTATATTTCTCAATGATATCATTTTCCTTCTCAATTGGCTTACTAGATGTTGAAATTTTTGCACTATTTTTATTTTGAATGATTTCTGCCCTTAAATATGATGGAAGAGGTGTTTCTTCTGTATTTGGTGTAGGTTCATCATCCCTGATAACAATTTATGTCTTTGTTGCAATTGTATCTTCTTGCTCTATTATTGTGTTTAACTTTTCTTTCTTTGTGTACATAAGCTAGAATTTATTATCAGATGTAGCTTCTGTTGAGTATAAGCCTTCTTCTCTTGAAATTTTTGAATTTATATCCCGTGGGTCCGAAGTAAGAAGGATGGAACTATTATCAAACTTCTCCTCCATCTCCTGTATAGTGTTTTCCAACCACTCAGACTGATTGAAATATCTCTCAATCTCAGGCTTAGATTGATGGATGAAAGGGGTGAGTTTATTCTTAATTCTTAATTTTCTTATGATATCCAAGGGGTCATATGACCATTTCAAAACTATTTCTAAACTTTAAATCCTATAGGCATCTATCTGCTTCCTTTCCAGCATCCCTACTATTGCATGGAAAGGGCCCTATTTGGATTTTTATCTTGAACTGGGTTTTTTTTTTTGCTGAAAGGAAGTTTACCTCATCAGAATTCAAGATCTGTCTAATGTAATCTAATGAAAATATCCTCATTGGGAGTTATTTGGGAAGCTTTTAAGAGACTAGTTGGCTTCCATACAAACTAATCTCTGTGTGATTCTGGTATAAATACCAGTCTCCTCTCTTGCTCTGGTGAAATAAATGTAGAATTTCTTTTATTTCATCACTGATTCTGGGTTGAATGTTGTTGCTGAGCATATTAACCACTATATATACAAAAGAATCAATAAATTCTTTGAAACTAAATTCATTGGAATCCTTTCTGATCAAGGATGTTCAAAATATTATAGACTGGGGATTACCCTCTATGTCCAATTTTTGTAGATTGCATGTAAACCTTTCAGACTGAAAATATATGAAAAAATTAGATAATACTGAGGAGTATTTGAACACTCCTTTTGGCAGTCTGATCAGTTGATCATGTATGGAATCTTCTAGGAATTGAGCAAAGTTAAAAATTATAGTTGGAGGTTAGCCTAGGAAAAAGTTAGAGACGAAAAAATGGATGTTTTGATATACACACTCATCTGTAAAATATCCTAGGATATAGGACAACATGGTCACAATTTTTCTGGTTCATTCTGAAAACATGGTAGCAGAGTATGGTGGGTTGCTTTTAGGAGTTTGTACTAATTGAGGGATGAAATTATGAAATATTTGAAACCTCTTAGGAAAATCTAGGTTTAGATGAAGCTTAGTGAGGATTTCAATGGAGAAAGGCACTCCCTCTGGTTGTTATGGAATCTGCAGCATTTGGTTAATGGACTAGGCAGAGATAGTAAATATAATTTCTTGGTCAGGGGTGACTATGGCTCTTTCATTTCACAAATAGCTAAGTTGGAAAAATTTGATGACTTCAAGGAACTGGTGGGTCAGTGGAACTATGTATTTTGGTAGGTTAGAGTTCCACAGATGTATATCATCTTCCTGATTAGCAAAATTGTCATGGCTCAACAATGAAGCTCCAAGAGATTGTTGTCAATTACTGTGTCTACAATTTTAAATTATTTATCAGCCAATGGAGTATGGTCGACATATAATAGGGGTGTTTATAGAGGGTTTACTGTTTGGATGTTTTTAGAAGACATTGATTTGATTCTTTTATTAATTTCTCTTAAATTGATGATGGTGGGGTACTTACGATTACCCGAAGTACAGAAATTTAGTTGTAGAAGGGGTCCACGCAGAAAAAAAGGCTTCAATTAGCTTAGCAATGGTCTTTTCTATAAGTACGCAGAGGTAGGGAATAAATGGGATAGTGGGGTTTGTTATTTTTTTTTAAATGGTGGTTTATCGCATGCCCGTGGGGTGGTTTGTTTGTTTCGGAAGGGGGGCTGCGATAAAAACATGAAACGCCGCATGGCAGGGGATCGGGCGAAGAAAACTGCCTATTTCGCAACCCCCCCACCCCCCCATCAGCATTAAACATATAATATCGAGGGATTGTGAAAAAGGTCGTGGGACGTCCGATCTGCCTTGCGCTAATTGGACGGTTGGCGAGGTTTCATACTCTCAATGGAAGGTGGGGTCGGGTAGAATTTATGCGGAGGTTTTTTAAATCAAAGCGGTGTTGGGAAATATAAGGCGGAGGGGTTAAAATTAAAGTGGGGTCCGATCAAACATTTTGCATTTTAGACTTTGAAAAAGTGGTTTTTTCTATTTTTTATGGAAATGTAGAGTTTATTTAAAGGGGTAAGGAATTTTTTAAAAGGGAAAATGGATTTTAGGAAAAGGGGAAGGGGTCTAAAAAATGTTTTGAGTTTTTAGCTAAAGGGATGGGGCTTTTTAGAGGGAGAAGGGGAAATTGGTTTCCAGGAGGGGAAAAGGGTTAGGATAAGGGGGAAATGAAGAAGGGAAGGTATTTTAGCAAGGGGAAGGGTTTAGAATGATATTTTTGATAAGGGATAAGCATAATGACGCTTAGATAAATTTTGAAAAGTATTCTACCTATCCCTTTATTAATGCTAACATTTTTCCTTTCCTTTACTGTGTGGATTTCAACTTTCTGACCCTTTTATTTCCTTTTGATAAGAAAACTAACTTATTTATAACCTTATATCTTAAAATGGCTCCTATTAAACTTATGAGATCATTTTTATTCTTTACCTAACAACTGATCTGCTAAGATTAAATGGTTTGGTCAGATCTTTATTCGCTTAATATCATAACATAAAATTTGAAGGCATGAATGATCAAGTTTAGATTGCATCATCATCATCAATTGTGGCATTTTGAATAATTTGCACACAATTTATTTGCAGAAGCAAACTTAAACTAAGAGTAGTGGCATTTGAATGTGCAACACTTTCAAAATTTATTTCTGGTGGGGTTCATAATCTTCTTTCTTTTTTATCTTTTCTTACTTTTGGTCCTTTGATTATTCTTTTAGGACATACCCTCTTTTCATTTTTTAATATGAAAAACATTTGCATAAATCCAATGGTATGTACAATATTACAAGACTTAACATATCCCATTCAAAATTATGATCCCTATTATTATAGGACCCTAACAAGTCCTTTTCAATAAAATCCTCCAATGGAGTTGTAAATGAAATAATACTATCAATATTAAATAATACGTCTATTATACAAAAGTTTGTTTACAATTTCATCTGTTTCATCATCTAAATTCAATATACAATGTACGGAGATGAATTTTGAAGAGTGTACAAATTGGTGGAAGAGACTACATTGCTCTGATGACCGACCTGAAATAGGATGAAATTGATAGTTAGGTATTCTGACTGTTGATCGCAAAGAACCTTATTAGAAAATGAAAATAATAGGAGAAACCTAAAATAAACAATCCAATCAACATTACAAATATTAATGGTGAAAATGAGAAAGGAAAAATTTAGAAAATGCAAAGAAATAATAATACTTGTGCAAGTATCTTCAGATTTGAAGATT